>CM062814.1:98078611-98241839 GCA_031772625.1 Pinus tabuliformis
AATAGATCTTACCTGATTCAAAAGAGAATAAATTTTGAGAGTTGCCTCGAACTGGTAAGTTCATAAAATTGATTTAATCTAACAGACAACTTTCCAGCAACTACTTTCTTATTTATTATTTTTATAATTTTCTGGTTCCAATATAAATTATTTTACCCCACTCTCCATTTTACATACAAAATTGACTATGGATTTCTTTCCATATATAGAGGTATTTCACATAGCAAGTTTGATATGAGTCTTATCTTTGCAATAGGATTTATCTAGATTTCAATATGGTGGTGAATGTAATAGAGATGGAAATATGTAGTTATTGAATTATTTTTTCATATGTACAAGCCGCAAGTAACTTTTTAAGATGTTTTGACAACTTGATGTTGTAAAAATACATTGGCAAAGATAAAATCTTAATTGCTATGTTACATGTTGTGATTAACATGCTATATCATAATATCTAGAGAAGAAATGCTAATATAAATAAAGTTGTTACTCAATTTTTTAAACCAAAAATATATTTTTATAAACATTAAAAAAATACACTAAAAAAAGTTAAATTTAATATATCAATTGTTTTTTGCTTGATTATGGAAACTAAATTATAACTTCTTCAATTTGAAAAACCTATCGGCATCTCCTTGCACTTTTTGGGGCAATTGCTAGTTGTTAATACAATAAAATCCTAGAGTGACACACCTTGTTCAATACGTGTTAACCTATCTATTCTAGAATGTGCGTAAAATTTTCCTATTACACAACCCAAGAATGGATGGTGTAGACATATTGTTAGGTCCCTATACTACTAGTGTAGCCCCTTATTGTTATTAATGCAACCCCCTGTTGACAAGGTTAATCCTCTCTGTAGAGAGAGACAATCCCTTTAGCCCAAAGAGTTTTGTCTAGCAATAGAAGTGACAATAAAATAGACATCTTCCTAGATTATAATTGAAAAGTAGAACAAGAGAGATGGCCTACCTTGCTCCAATGTTAATCTGGCTTCCCTTGTTGAGATCCTCAAATTACTTGTGTCTAAGACTCATTCTTTCTTCCTTCAGCACTTATTTACCTGCACAAGTATCCAAGAGACAACAAAGCATACCAAGACTAATAGTGAATCCAATAATAATCTATTTAGCTAATCAAGGAATGCCAAACAAATACATACATGAACATATATATTGGGAAGATGTACAAGCAGTTGTATTATTATTTAAAGAATAAAGGGGAAGTTTACAACCATATCCTTGACATTGAAAGGCTCTCCACGAGTGGTAATCCAATTCCAAGCCAAGAAACTCTCCAAAGACTCCTTCTTCAAGTCTAATGAATAGCCTCCAAGCACAAGCTCAACATAGGGGTGCAAATGGACATAGACCAACCATTTGGGAATGGTAGAGGGGAAATTAATAGGCTAGGAGAGGGAGTTATACCTCCTCCAAAGATAGGATTATGCCCACATATTAAGGAGGTATCTCATATGGATGAGACCAAGACGTCAAATTAGGAGGATTCGACCTCATCTATGTGAAACCACCTCCATCTTGTCGCTTTAGGTGCTTCTAGATCATGAAGCTTCTCATCCTCTTTGGGAAAAATTCCTTTTTGAGACCATCATGGGTATGAGAGAGAATAGAATGATACCATTGTTGGCTTAACAATGTGCAACAGGAGATCATCACGATTTTGAGCTTCATAATGACATTGATTCTCATTTTAGGGTTTCATGAGTTATTTCTTCAGGGAAAGCTCTAGATATTTTCCAGGCAAAGTTAAAGGAGGGATCCAAGATGTACACATTGATGAGTATACTATATAATGATCATGTTTTGGGTACTTCAGGGTATGTCATAAGGAAGTGCATGAGGCATGAAAAAATATTATGTAACAGATGCCCCATAAAGCATGAAGGCAGAACGAGGAGTGATGGTTGAAATGCTTTAGAGATTTTGGCAAGGATGAGGACACACACTGTTAGGAGACTTGAAAATCAAGGATGCATATACATATACATATTTGAGATTAATACATGAATCCATGACATAGCCATCTGGATGATGAAGATTATATAAAAAGATCCATGGTATGGGCACAACCAACCAGATAAAAAGGATCAGTATAAATATTAAGTCTTAGAGTATGGTTGTAGGTTTTAACCCCATAAAAAAATTACCTGCATACGAATTCTATGACACAGAAAATAAACAATGCGAGTGCATAACACATAAAACACATATACACAAATATTTTCCCTGAATCCCAAAACTAGAACTACCAGCTTGATTTTTCATTATATTCCTTTCAATTTTACAATACATATTTATACATGCCCGAAAACCATTGCGTCAAAAACCATGTGCGAAAATCATGCACAAAACCATAGGTAGGTCTGCCCAACCTAATATAAGGTCCAAAAACAAAATTTTCCGGGGCGCTTCCCCGAACCCCATTGGGTGGGGTTACTTGCACCCCTCAAACCCCCTATGACTCCCCTTGCTATGCAATTGGTGCAACGCAATGGGGGCTCCGCCCCCCTTCTAACCCCTCAGTTAACTACATGGGCTAGTCGTGGAAACAATATAACACAACCCAACATTATCCCACTTGTTTTTTTCTTTCCAAAGGGTGCCAAAAGAGATCTTATTCATTTATCCAGCCCTACAATGCCCATTGTTTCTCTACACCAAGAGAACTTCTCAGACCTCATAGATTTTGTCAATGCATTTGCAGTATTCTTCAAAGTGTCCACCTTTACTAGCAACACCTTTTTGTCTTCTATCATATCCCTCACAAAGTGATATTAAACATCAATGTGCTTTGTCCTTGAATGATATGCAGGGTTCTTTGCCAAGAAAATTACACTTTGGCTGTCACAGTCTATCCTTATAGCTCCCTGTACTAACCCCATACTTGAACACAATCTCTGCAACCAAACTACTTCCTTGCTTGCATGAGTGGTTGCCATGTATTCTGCCTCTGTAGTTGGTAGTGCCACTACAAGTTGTTTCATACTCATCCAAATGACTACACCTCCAAATAGGTTAAACACATACCCACTTGTAGATCTTCTCTGATCTAGATCTCCAACCCAGTCTGCATCAACAAATCCACAAATATCCAACACTCTTTCCAATCCTGGTCTTCCTTGGTAGCACAAACCATAATCACTAGTGCCATGCAAATACGTGAAAACCCACTTCACTGATGTCCAATGTTTCTTCCTTGGTTTAGACATAAACCTGCTCAATACTCCCACTGCATGTGCAATGTCTGATCTAGTAGAGACCATCGCATACATCAGGCTACGGACTCCGCTTGCATATGGAAGCTACATCCATTAAAGGAAAATGGTTAATAGGATGATTACCTTCACACAACTTACAGGGAAATTTGAATTTTCCCTTTTTCCCATGGGATTTACTAGTTGAAGGTTTATCACCAACATGATCTCCAGAGGCTAATGAAAAAGGTCGATGTGAACCTGTAGACCACACTTCTAATACCTTGGGAAGACTAGGACAATTTTGAAGAAGGGGATCACCCTTACATAATATCCAAGGGAATTTTACTTTCTGGGATTCGTTGGAAGATTTTTCTTCATTAATTTCATTAGTAGCAATGATTGCTTGCTTTCCCCCTCACTTATTCTTCTTCTTCTTCTTCGTCCTCTTCTTCTTATTCTTCTTAGCTTCCTGATTACTAGAATCCAAACTTTCACCAGGCAAAGAAGAAGAATGTGGTGAAGAAATAGACGAAGAAGGTGAGGGGTAAACTTTAGGATCATTGTGAGGTTGATGTTGTTCAGGTGAAGCAGAACTTGGTTGAAAAGCAGTTTGGACACTCGGAACCACCGAGGTCAAAAACAACCAAACTAGCAGACCAATGGTCAGCCTAGGAAGGGACAAAGTTTCCATATAGGGAGCACCAGTATTTCCAAAAGAAGGAAAAGGACTAGGATTCCCATCAAATGGGTTTCCTTGAATGGTAGACTCGGGAAATGTCACCATTGGTATCAACCTAAGATCTACTAAGGAGTATTTCCACAGTAATGATGTTGTTCTGCGGTCAATTAATTTTAGAATAAGGCCAAATGGATGCCAGGAAATTTGCCTGAATGCTATGTTCAGTGTATCACATGTACATGGCAGCAGACTTAGCTTCCTATGGATAAAGGTTTGCGACCTATGAGGGTGTCCTGTTATATATGCGATGGTACGGGGAGCACAAGTCCATGCTAGTGTTGTCTAACACTGAAGCGAACGACAGCTGCTGAGTTTTAAATATGTTGGAACACGTCTCTAGCCTAGACCACTAAGTATGAAGAATTAATGTTTCAAATGATCCTTAGATTAATTGATAGATTTTAGAGTTGATCTTGAAATTGTGTTTTAGTTTCAAGGCTCAAAACGATGTCACCTGAAAACCTATGATGCAACTATATAAGAAAAGGAAAAAGCTTTTCATTCAATGAAAGCTAGACTAATCGAGGGAAGAAATTTCAATCAATAATGCATCAAACAAAATGAATTGCAAAATGCCTTCCACTAACTTTTACTTTCATCTTCCAAATGCCAAAAATATCCTAAATGTAACTTTTCCTAAAGAAAAATGATTTTACTTTACAAAGATGCACTTACATGAATTATAGTTTTCTTTTCATTTTGAATGATTCAATGCACCTAATACATTTTTTAGCTTTCAGTCATCCAAAATATTGATCTATTCTCAATGATGAAGCTCAAAAAATAATTTCTCAATGCAACTAATCTAATTCATTTTCATGAAAAGTAAATTTCAAAATACAAGCTAAAACAAATGCAAAAATGATGTTTTCAATGAATTCGACAGAAAACAACAATCAATCAATCAACAAAACAAACATCTCAATGACACGAACAAGAAGAAAACAATGACCAATGACTAAAATTCCTAGAATTTAGTCATATTTTACTTCAAAGCCAACGAGACAAATTTTCCAAATTAATCAAGGAAATCAATCAAAACATTGACAAATCCAAGCATACAGGATGGGGAAAGACCTTAGGGGCCAAGACACACTGGATTCTTAGGAAGAAACCTAAAAAATTCTCATATTCAAGGATCATCTCTACTTTACATACCCAAACCCGTGGTTATCGCTACTTTGCATAGGCAAACCCATGATGGAATCACTACTTTGTATAGAAAAATTAGTGATGATTTCAGCATGACCAAAAAATGATGAATTTTTTTCATCACAATTGTAAAGGTAAAAACCACAACCATCGTGACTGTAAAGGTAAAAGCCACAATGTCATCACGATTATAAAAGGTAAACCCACGATGGGTGAGGAATATGGGAAAAAACTAAAAATATTCCAAGAACCAATCTAGACTTAGCACTCTAAGGCAGTCATCAGTGATGGTATAAACCTAGACTGATGCAGACAAGCCAAAAAATTGATGGTTGGTCAAACTAGTCAAAAGATCATGGTGAAAAATTGGATGGAAGGGGTCATAGGCTCCCCAACAGAGTTACCATTTCGTTGACAAGGTTAATCCTCTCTGCGGACAAAGACGATCCCTCTATCCCAATGAGTGGGTCTAGCAACTGAAGTGACAATCAACTATACATCTTCCTAGATTATAATTGAGAAGTAGAACAAGAGAGATGACCTACCTTCCTCTGATGCTAATCCAATTTCCTTTGTTGAGATCCTCAAATTTCTTGTGTCACAGACTCGTTCTTGATTTTTTCAACACTTATGTACCTGCACAAGCATCCAAGGGACAACAAAGCATGCCAAGACTAATAGAAAATCCAATAATAATCTATTTAGCTAATCAAGGAATGCCAAAAAAATACATACATGAACATATATATTGGGAAGATGAACCAGCAGTTGTATTATTATTTAAATAATAAAGGGGAAGCTTACAACCATAGCCTTGATGTTGAAAGGCTCTCCTTGAGTGGTAATCCAAGTCCAAGCGAAGAAACTCTCTAAACACTCCTTCTCCAAGTCTAATGAATAGCCTCTAAGAACAAGCTCAGCATAGGGGTGCAAATGGACATAGACCAACCATTTGGGAATGGTAGAGGGGAAATTTATAGGCTGGGAGAGGGAGTTATACCTCCTCCAAAGATAGAATTAGGCCCAAATCTTGAGGAGGTAGCTCATAGGGATGAGATCGAGAGGTCAAATTAGGAGGATTCAACATCATCTATGTGAAACCACCTCCAACTCGCCACTCTGGAAACTTCTAGATCACGAACCTTCTCATCCTCTTTGGTAAAACTTCCTTTTTGAGACAATCACAGGTATGAGAGAGAATAGAGCGATTCCATCATTGGCTTAACAAGGTACAATAGGCGATCATCGTGGTTTTGAGCTTTATAAGGATGATGATTCTCATTTTAGGGTTTCATGAGTTATCCCTTCATGGAAAGATCTATATATTTTATAGGAAAAGTTAAAGGAGGGATCTAAGTTGTACACATTGATGAGTATATTGTATAATGATAATGTTTCGGGTACTTCAGGGTATGTCACAGGTAAGTGTAGGAGCCGTGAAATACTGTGTAACACCCCCTTATTGTATTATTGTGCCCATATAGTCCCCATGTTGTTATTATTATGCCCCATATATGCCCGCTATTGTTATTTTTGTGACCCCATAATATTATTTTTATGTAGGCTCTCATTGTATTGGGATACGATCCAAGACATTTAGGGTTTCTAAAGGCTGTCGAATTAAATCCCAAACAGGTGACCTTGGCAATATCATCATAAATTTCTCTCTGAGCATCAGATTGAAATTTCGTAATAAGTTATAGAAAGAGGATGGAATTTGATTTTATTTTTATTGTTTTCAGGTCCAAAGGTCGAACTAGTAACATGTGGTACTTCGTACAAGTTCACTCTACTGAAAAAGTATATAATAAGGTCATCTTGGGAGATTGGGCATAACGCTTTATGGGTGAATCCAATTTCGATCAAACTAGTGGCATTGAAAAGAGGACGCAACGGGCTATTGCAGGTCGCAATTTTAGACCTTGGAGATCAAAAATTTAAGAGATACAACATATTCAAGATCAAGTGGCTAAAAGCAAGAAAAAGAATGACTTGAATCAAGAAAATAGAAACACCTAGTAAGAAAAATTGGATGGATGATTTGAACAATGCGATCGAAGCTAAGATAAATAGTTTTATATGTGCCATGGAAGCTAATATCAATGGTAGCAAAGCATATTTGAGGAAAGGCATGGAAGATTTGAAGAAAGACATGGAAGGTTTGAAGGAAGGTGGGACAAAGCTACTACAAGAAAGGCCTCCTAATGACGAAAAGGTAATAGAGGAAACTCATGATGAGAAAAAAATAAATGTTAATCAGGAAATCTAACATTGGATTGAAGACCCACCATATCCAAAGATCGATATGAGGAAGTTTGATGGAAAGGATCCCATGACATGGATACTACATATGGAGAAATATTTTTAGCTACATGATGTGCAATTGTTACAAAAGCTACGTATTGCATCTTTATACTTAGAACCAAATAAATTTTTATGGTATAAAGGGATTTGTTCTCGTAAACCACTTTTCACCTGGTCAATTTTCACGAAGGAAATGATAGCACATTATGAGGATACAAAGAGAAACACCTTCTTTAGCCAATTGATAAATCTCAAACAAAAGGGTTCGATGGCAGAGCACATTGAGGACTTCCAAAAATTGAATATAAGGGTAAATGATATTCCAGAGAAGCAGAGGATTGATGTCTTCATAGGGACCTTAAAGGATAACATTCAACATGAGGTTCATCCTTGGGAACCTGATTCATTGGAGAAAGCATTCAAGTTGGCAAGAAAAATTGAAAGAAAAATTGTGGCAACAAAAAATCCTACCATTCACAATTATAAAGATGGAAGTGTTGTTGCTCCTGGCCTTCCATAACCTACAAGGTTGACACCACAAAAATTGGAATAAAAAGGATAAAATGACCTTTGGTATAGTTGTGATAGAAAATACACTAAAGGTCTTAAGTGTAGGTTTTAACCCTGTACAGAAATTACTTGCATACGAATTCTAAAACACAGAAAATAAACAATGCAAGATCATAACACATAAAACACATATACACAGAGATTTTCCCCTGGATCCAAAAACCAAGACTACCAGCTTGATTTTTCATTATGTTCCTCTCAATGTTACAATACATATTTATACATGCCGAAGCATCCAATATCATGGACTAAAAACCATCGCGTCTAAAAAACATGTGTGAAAATCATGCACAAAACCATAGGTGGGTCTGCCCAACCTAACATAGGGTCCAAAACCAAAATTTTCCAGGGCACTGCCCCGGACCCCGTAAAGTGGGGTTACGGGTGCCCTTCAAACCCCCTGTTAACTACGTGGAAAGAATATAACACAACCCAACGTTCTCCCACTTGTTGTTTTCTTTCCACAAGGGACCACAAGAGAGCTTAGTCATTTTCCCAGCCCTGAAATGCCCATTGTCTCTCTACACCAAGAGAACTTCTCAAAGCTCATATATTTTTTCAATGCATCTGTAGCATTCTTCAAAGTGTCCACCTTTACTAGCAACACCGTTTTGTCTTCTATCATATCCCTCACAAAGTGATACTGAACATCAATGTGCTTTCTCTTTGAATGATATGCAAGGTTCTTTGCCAAGAAAATTGCACTTTGGCTATCACAGTCTATGCTTATAGCTTCCTGTACTAACCCCATACTTGAACACAATCTCTACAACCAAACTGGTTCCTTGCTTGCATGAGTGGCTGCCATGTATTCTGCCTATGTAGTTGATAGTGCCACTATAGATTGTTTCTTACTCATCTAACTGCACCTCCAAATAGGTTAAACACATACCCACTTTTAGATCTTCTCTGATCTAGATCTCTAGCCTAGTCTACATCAACTAAGCCACGAATATCCAACACTCTATCCAATCCTGGTCTTCCTTGGTAGCACAGACCATAATCACTAGTGCCACGCAAATACCTGAAAACCCGCTTCACTGTTGTCCAATGCTCCTTTCCTGGTTTTGACATAAACCTGGTCAATACTCCCCCTGCCTGTGCAATGTCTGGTCTAGTACAGACCATTGCGTACATCAGGCTACTGACTGCACTTGCATATGGAACATGGGACATGTCCTCTTCCTCTTCTTGTGTCTTGGGACATTGATCAACAGATAACCTCACACCTACAGGAATAGGAACCTTCACCAGTTTACTATCCTGCATATTAAACCTCTACAGTATTGTCTCAACATACTTCCTCTGGTTTAACCAAAGCTTCCTCTTTGCCCAATATATTTTAATTTTCATGCCCAAAATATAATTTGCAGCACCAAGATCTTTCACGTCGAATTTGGAGGACAATTGGGTCTTCAAATCCTGGATAATTTCTTTGTCATTTCCAACCAGCAACACCCTTTTGTCTTCTATCATATCCCTCACAAAGTGATACTGAACATCAATGTGCTTTCTCTTCGAATGATATGCAAGGTTCTTTGCCAAGAAAATTGCACTTTGGCTATCACAGTCTATCCTTATAGCTTCCTATACTAACCCCATACTTGAACACAATGTCTACAACCAAACTGCTTCCTTATGAGTGGCTGCCATGTATTCTGCCTCTGTAGTTTATAGTGCCACTACAGATTGTTTCTTACTCATTCAACTGACTACACCTCCAAATATGTTAAACACATACCCACTTGTAGATCTTCTCTGATCTAGATCTCTAGCCTAGTTTGCATCAACAAAGCCACGAATATCTAACACTCTGTCCAATCCTGGTCTTTCTTGGTAGCACAGACCATAATCACTAGTGCTACGTAAATACCTGAAAACCCGCTTCACTACTGTCCAATGCTCCTTTCCTGGTTTTGACATAAACTTGCTCAATACTCCCACTGCATGTGCAATGTCTGGTCTAGTACAGACCACCGCATACATCAGGCTACTAACTGCACTTGCATATGGAACATGGGACATTTCCTCTTCCTCTTCTTGTGTCTTGGGACATTGTTCAACAGATAACCTCACACCTACAGGAATAGGAACCTTCACCGGTTTACTATCTTGCATATTAAATCTCTGCAGTATTATCTCAACATACTTTCTCTGTTTTAACCAAAGCTTCCTCTTTGCCCAATATCTTTTAATTTTCATGCCCAAAATATAGTTTGCAGCACCAATATCTTTCATGTCGAATTTGGAGGACAATTGGGTCTTCAAATCCTAGATAATTTCTTTGTCACTTCCAACTAGCAACATATCAAGCACATACAAGACCAGATAAATAACACGGTCACCAATTAATTTAAAATACACACAGTGATCTTCTTTGCTTCTGGTGAAGCCAAGTCCCCGTATAAATGTATCAAATTTCTAATACCACATCCTTGGTGACTGTTTTAACCCATACAGAGACTTCTTTAACTTGCATACCAATTCTTTCTTACCCTTTGCTGCAAAGCCTTCAGGTTGCTTCATGTATATTTCCTCTTCTAGATCCCCATGAAGAAATGATGTCTTCACATCCATCTATTCTACCTCAAAATAAAAAGTAGCAGCAATAGATAAAAGTAATCTAATAGGAGTTACCTTGGCAACAGGAGAAAAAATATCACCAAAATAAATTCCCGACACCTGGGAATAACCTTTTGCTACCAATTGAGCTTTGTATTTCTCCACTTTTCCTTCTGCATTTGTCTTCATTTTGAACACCCATTTGCTGCCAATGGGTTTGCTTCCAGCTGACAACTCCACCAGATTCCAAGCCTCATTTTTGTGCAAAGATGCCATTTCATCAACCATGGCCTCTTTCCAGAGTTTTCCATCCTCTAAATCTATTGCTTCCTTCACAGTTCTGGGATCATCGTTAGTAATAGATAAAGCAAAATTTGAACAAAAAGTAGATGGACTATAACTTTCATGTTGCCTTCTTTCTCGAACTGATCTTCTCATAGCCGGAGTTTGTGGCTCTTCATCTTTTGATTCCTCCTCTGCTATAGAGTGTGATTCTTCCTCCTTTAGCTCAAACTCTATCTTCTCAGGTTCCTTTCGTTGGACTTCATATTTAATAACATATTTCACCTCTCTGAACACCACATCTTGGTTGTACAAAACCTTCTGTGTGACTGGGTTCTAAAGCTTATAACCCTTTAAACCATCCTTATACCCAATAAAGATGCACTTTTCAGATTTGTTATCCAACTTGGTTCGTTTCTCCTCTGGAACATGTACATATGCATCACATCCAAATATCCTCAGATGTGAAAGAGAGGGTTTCTTACCAGTCCATACCTCTTGTGGAGTCTTATCCTCCAACACTGATGAAGGTGACCTGTTGACCAGGTAACATGCAGTATCCACTGCCTTTGCCCAGAATTCCTGTCCTAACCCGGCACCACTGAGCATGCTTCTTGCCCTTCCCATCGATGTCTTATTCATTCTTTCTACAGCTCCATTTTGCTGAGGTGTATATGGATAGTCTTTTGTTGTGCTATACCACACTTCTTACAGAATTATTCAAATTCCTTACTGTAAAACTCTCCAACGTTATCTGTCCTTAGCACCTTTATCTTCTTCTCTGTCCAGTTTTCCACTAGAGCCTTAAATTCTTTAAACCTGTCAAAGACTTCAAATTTCTTCTTAAGGATATATATCCATGTATTCCTCGAGAAGTCATCTATAAATGATACATAGTACACATACTTACACAGTGATGTAACCTTCACAGGTCCAAACACATCACTATGTACAAGTTCTAATATTTGTTTCTCCCTCTTACTACTAGAGGGGAAACTCACCCGATTCTGCTTCCCATATACACAATTTTCACAAAAATCAAAATCCAGAGAGCTATTACTCATACCTTCTACCATACCTTTACCATGAAGTATCCAAAGGCCCTTTTCTCCAATATGTCCAAGCCTTTAATGCCACAGCATGGTCTTCTCTCTAGAGACCACTAGATTTTCTGCTCCACTTTCAGGAACCACAAAACTATTGCACCCTTGAATAACAGTGTTACCTTGCAGCTTGTACAGAGTTCCAATCTGAACTCCCCACATCAATACCAGTGCTCCCTAAACCATATTGTAGATATCCTTCTCGAACATTGTTTTTACACCTGCATCATCCAGCTTGCTAACAGAAATTAGATTTCTGGCTAATGCAGGAACATGTAGAACACCTGGAAGCATTCTAAACCTTCCACCTTGCAACTTCAACTTTAATTTTCTATGACCAACGATTCTAGTCTTGGTGTCATCCCCCAAGAAGACATCACCACCATCATATTTCTCATACTCGCAGAACCACTCTCTATGGGGAGTGATGTGAAAGGATGCACTTAATTCAATCAACCATGCCTCATGATCTACGTGTGTATTTGAAGAATCCAAGTACACATCCCCACCTGCATCTGAGGTGGTTTTCACATCTGCAGAAGGAGCCTCATCAAATCCCTTTCCTTTGTCAAGAGATTTAGATTTACAGTCCCTTTTGTAGTGCCCTTCCTTTCCACATTTCTAGCACACCACCTTTACAGGTTTTCCTGGAGATTTAGATATCCCACTCGATGACTTATTTTTGTTTCTGTTTTGGGTCCGCCCTCGTACAGACAAGGCATCACCATTTTGGCTCTCAATATTTTTCTGTCTCATCTCCTCCGTTAGCAAGGATGAGACTATTTCATCAAAATGCAAGGCAGTTGCTTTGTTACCGATTGCAATAACCAGACTATCCCATGAATCTAGTAGAGAACACAACAAATTGATGCACTTATCTTCATCTGAAAATTTTAATATCAAAATTTACTAATTGACTTACGATAGTATTAAATGCATTCATATGCTCTGTCACCGAGTCTCCATCTTTCATCCTCAGGTTATACAGCTTTTTCCATAGGAATAGTTTATTCACCAGAGACTTAGATTGGTACAAAGTCCCTAACTTGTCCCACAAAGCCTTCGCCATAGCTTCCCCTGATACATTCAGCAATACTGAATCTGAGACACACAATCGTATTGTCCTCTTTTCCTTTTCATCCAACTTCTTCCATTCTTCATCGGACACTCCCGTTGGTTTAGTACCCGGATCTACTGCGATCCACTGGTCTTTATCCACCAACAGATCCTCCACCTTGCATTTCCACAACTCAAAACTCTAACCATTAAATTTCTCAATCTTTATCTTTCCACTGCTCGCCATTTTCTTTCACCACCAGAATCAATCTCGCATATCTCCCACTAAACAGGGTCTACCACAAGCCCGAGCGAAACCCCTCAACAACAAAGGCGTCCCCTTAAAGCCAAAATAGCTCTAATACAAAATGTAGGTTTTAAACCCGTACAGAAATTACCTGCATACGAATTCTAAAACACAGAAAATAAACAATGCAAAATCATAACACATATACACAGAGATTTTCCCCTAGATCCAAAAACTAGGATTACCAACTTTATTTTTCATTATGTTCCTTTCAATGTTACAATACATATTTATACATGCCAAAGCATCCAATACCATGGACTGAAAACCATCGCGTCCAATACCATGGACCGAAAACCATCGTGTCCAATACCATGGACCGAAAACCATCACATCCAATACCATGGATCGAAAACCATTGTGTCTAATACCATGGACCAAAAACCATCGCGTCCAAAAAACATGTGCGAAAATCATGCACAAAACAATAGGTGGGTCTGCCCAACCTAACATAGGGTCCAAAACCAAAATTTTTTGGGGCACTACTCCGGAACCCATAAAGTGGGGTTACAGGTGCCCTTCAAACCCCCTGTTAACTATGTGGAAAGAATATAACACAACCTAACATTAAGTGTGCCGAGAAGAAATTATTTTACATTGATTTTGAAAAGAAGAAAATGATCAAGAAACGTCAAAAGAAGATGATATACACTAGGAACCAACCCCAGATTAATATGACCATATATTGTAATGCATTGGAAGGAATTACCACTCCTCACACTCTCAAGATAGAAGGACATATCAAGAAGAAAAAGGATAACCTTACTTTCGCGTAGAATCGAATAAAACAACAGGCGGATCAACATCATAGTGAAAGAAATTTTGACATAGGCGACAAAGTATTTTTATGACTACAACCATACAAACAAATTAATGTCCTTCAAGAAAGATTAAAAGGATAATAAATTATCACCAAAGTACTATGGTCCTTATAAAGTGTTGCAAAATATTGGTACTATGGCATACAAATTGGAGCTTCATGCATCTTCCCAAGTGCCCCGATTTTTCCATTTTTCATGCTTAAAGAAGGTTACAGGTGACAAGGTCCCAGTTCAAACAATATTGACGAAACTTGATGAGGAAGGAAAAATCATATTTGAACCTAAAGCAGTCATGGAAACAAGAACTCGACAACTACGAAATAGATCAATTTCAAATTATCTCATCAAGTGGAAGAACTTACCCATTGAAGATTCCACATGGGAGGATGAGAATTTTATACAGAAGCATCCAAAACTACTCAAGCATTGAGGACAACACCTTTTGAAGGAGAGGAGCATGTCATGTCCCTATACTACTAGCGTATCCCCTTATTGTTATTACTGCAACCTCCTTATTGTATTATTGTGCCCATATAGTCCCCATGTTGTTATTATTATGCCCCATAGAGGCACTATTTTTATTGTTATGTCCCTACAATATTATTGTTATATAGGCTCTCATTGTATTGGGACCCCTTTTAATACTATATATAGAAAGGAGGTCTTGTCATGTTTATCATCCAAGAATTGTTCATTTGTGTAATGTAAAGGAGGTTGCCCCCTCGAAGAGGCTAATTTCTAAGGTGTTATTCTATATTTTCTATCTTTTGTGAGTTGGTTTCATAACACATATCCATTTTCACTTGAAGCATAGTTAGGTAATTAGTAGACATGGAGAGGAAAGTGAGGAAAGGCCATGGTGAATAGAGGTATGACCTTCTAAAGGGATAGCTTAAAAGCCTCCATATTGAAATCATCTTGGTTTTGAGGTAGATCCCAATTGGAACCATGGATTACGGTTCGTAGATTGTATTCCACCATCATAATGTCCATGTGTGTTCCAAGATATGTGCACAAATATGAAAAGGATTTTATATATGTGCATATATAGAAGCCATTTACGATGTCCTCTTATGTATAAGTGCACATTTATAAAAGTATTCTCTTATATATGTAGATATATGGAACTTCACCTACCTTTGCATCTTTGCATATATATGGGACACATATATGGGCATATATAGAAGATGGATTCCAGATATGTGAAAATATGAAAAGACTTATTTTTATGTTCATTTATAGAAGTAGGCTTATGTATGTGTGCATTTAAAAAAGCGGGCTTATGTATATTCATATGTACAAAAGATGTCTTTGTATATGTGTATATATAAGAAAGTCTATTTCCATCAATGCACATATAGGAAAGCCCTTTCATATTTTCACATGCACTTAAGGGATTTCCTATGATCTTGTATATGCACATACACAAAAATAGACTTTCATATATGTATTCATATATGGAAGTTGGTTTCTATAAATGTGTCCATATATGGAAGTTGACTTCTATATGATCCAGGTGGTTCAAGAGACACACATAGGAAAAAGAGGGCTTATCAAAGCTTGAAAATCAAAGTGATCAGAATGCTTTCAAACTAGGACCAAAGCGTAGATCTCATCATCCTTACTCTGGCGGTGTGAATAGTTCGTCAATCCGAGCTCATATGAGGGAGAACGATCCAGTCAAAGTTGGGTTGTGGGCCAGGTTTAAATGTCCTATAATTTGACTGACCCCGAGACATGAAACCTAGCTCCTGAAAGTGGTCAAAATTG
This sequence comes from Pinus tabuliformis, assembly GCA_031772625.1. NCBI lineage: Eukaryota > Viridiplantae > Streptophyta > Pinopsida > Pinales > Pinaceae > Pinus > Pinus tabuliformis. The sequence goes on from CM062814.1 coordinate 98,094,495, forward strand.
TGTCCTCGTTAATTTTCTCAATATCCCTTATTTTCTAAAGATTTGAAAATCTCCCCTATTTTAACTAAAAATTAAACTATATATATATATATATATATATATATATATATATATATATATATATATATATATATATATATATATATATATATATATATATATATATATATATATATGTGGTGGTGGGCCACCACCCCCGCCACCCCCAAAAATATCACATAACAAATTTTTATTAAAGGGTCGATGGGCCATGACCCCTGCCAGCCCAACCACAACCATAAACAAAAGTTAATGTTTAAATATGGGCCAGCGGCCATGACCCTGCCTGACCCTCCAACAAACCCCCATATAAACCATACGTTAACCTTAATGTTACGGGGTGGGCGGGCCACCTCCAGTGGACCTGGCCCACACCCCAAAACTGCTCTATTATACATCTACCATATTAATGGGAGGTCGATGGGTATCGAGCCCGCACCAGCCACATGAATTGGCCGACCACCATGCAGCAGCCCTATGTCACACCACAGTACCATGCAAACCAAACAATGAGCCCCAAATACATTATACGTCAATTAATACAAGGAGGTGCAGGGGTTATGGGGTGGGCCGCCAAATGTGGACCCAACCCCCAACAAAACACATTTTAATGTGTTTTTAAACTGTTATGTGGTAAAATGGGAGGGGTAGGGATTGACCACCCGACCCCTCTTCAACCAATTTTAATTTTAACCATTACACCAAACGAATTCCTTGGTTAATCCACCTGAAAACTTATATAAACCCATCATTTTTTAGTGCACCCAAGTAGCATGGAGGAACCAGTAGCGGGCACAGAAATCGAGATGAATTTTTTAATTAATTTATTACAAGTGGAACCATGATTAAGTGAAATTTCCAGGAGGGTGAAATTTTGCAGTATCCAAATTGGACAAACTTTATGTCGATCTTACACCTCTCAATGACACGAACCCAATGGTGTAGTCATTTTCCTGATCTGAGCAGCAGATTTGCAGAGAACCCGGAGGAGGGAATCTTTGATGAATCTAGGGGTAATCTAAAAGATTCCTTGAGCCCCAGATTTTCATTTTCTCAGAATTCAAAAATTTGACAGTTAATTTTCCACTATTCGATGCCACAAATCTGATGGTGTGTTTAGATTTTCCATTTTCTCATTTCATATTTCGGCCACTTTTCTAAGTGGAGTGCAGGTGTCAGCATTTATGTGCGAACAACGATTTCCATGTGATTCGACGCCGTGAGATCGATGGAATGAACAGCCTCAACAGCTTGACATCCTTTTCTTCAGATGGCCCCTAGATGTGAGGTATATGCAGTGTATTCATGTACTTCTTTTGCTATGCATTGTGTTGCACAGATCCATGTTTGATGTTTGATGTGGGATCTTGTTTCTTACTTGTTTTCATGATTCATGCTTGATGAGATGCGGAATCATCTATGATGTACTTATTGTCATGATTCATCATGTTTCATTTGAGATCCCTTTGTCGTTATGTTGATGGGATAATCATGTTGTCACCATGTATGATTGCATTGAAATCCATTTTATGCCATGCTGGCAGGATGTTCATTATCATCATCCATGAGTTTATGTCATACTGATAGGATTCCTTTTTGACTGAGAGTTCCTATAGTGGAATGTCTCTTGGAGCCACTCCTATGTGAGGGAATTTTCCTTGTATGATAGCGACATCACCTCTTATGTACATCATCACTATTGACAACACTTAATACAACGGCCTACACCATCTTGACATCGGGGCTCAGAGATGTAGTCCTTTCTGGAAAAACTCCATTATCAACATATTGTTATTTCATGTGCTGATGAATGCCATGTTCCTCTTCCTTACAACATGCAGATGTATTAAATTATATTCTTTTAAAAATGCAATTTAACAAATCATGAAAGTAAAAGGTCTGCGAAGGGTCCTTCGTCACACATAGACTTGGATCAAGTGGTATCGGAGCGGTCTTTGTGTGAATGTGAATTGCAAGTGTGAACAATGGAACGTGCAGCAACAGAGGATGAAAAAACGATGTTTGAAACCATGCTCAAAATTTTCCAAAGGGTATAAATAATGTATGAAACTCTACAGACAGAGACAAAGGAAAAGGAGCGATTGCAGCTTCAGTTGCAAGCCATGGAAGAGGCCCTAGAAGAACTAAAGCACAACAAGTAGAATCTTCAAACAGAGAACATTGAACTGAAGATGCGTCTACATGAAGAGAAAGAGGAAAAACATAGTTTGCTACGACAGCTGCAAGTAAAGGACGAGGCCTTGAAAAAGCTGCAGCATGACCCATGTGAGGTAAAATGTAGTTATATGAATTCATGTATGTATCCTAATGATGATTTCATTGTTTTTTAAAATCATACCACGGGAATTGGCTCCAAACTGTTGAAGAGCATGGGGTGTGAAGGAAACGTCTTGGGCATTAATGGCCAAGGCATTGTCAACCACATCAAAGTAGAATAATTACCCTGTCAAGCAGGACTTGGGTATGTCAGAAAGGAAGTTGGGGAATGCACCGAGACAGCTAGCGAACCACCAACAACAGATGATGAGAAACCCTCATCAGCTCTTTCCAAATCGACAGAAGAGGTAAAATATGTTGATTTCCTTTCAGTTTCATCTTTGCATAGTATGATTTCTATTGGATATTTGGAGATCCTAATTACAAGAACAAAAATGAGGCTCCTTACCAAGACGAGGCACGAGGAGGAAAAAATTCTCAAAGGTGTCATATGCTTCCGAGGAAAGAGAATGATGGGAACACATCCCCATCATCCCATGGCAGTTCGCATGGTAGGGAAAGAGCTTAGGCAAGCTCTTATCGCCATACTTACACCAGAGACTGCAAGGGAAGGTATAACCACTCTTGACATTCGAATGTTCATTTCGATTGTAATCATGTTATTAAAGATGAATGTAAAACATGGAATCGAAAAACATGAACCTTTTGTGGATTACATAATCATACATTTTCTAAGTGTTGGAAAAGAATAGCAGCACACAAAAAGAAGAGGTGTGAAACACCCTCTTAACAACAGGTAAAGAAACATGTTAAGCAGATCTGGAGGAATAAGATGTATTGCAGTCATTGCAATAGAAGTGGCCATCAAAGAGCCACATGTTGGAGGCTCCATTCAAAGCAGCACCTTAAAGACAAAGCGTCGGTGCATAAACCAGGTGAAATAGTGGTTCGACAAGAAAAACTGCCACAAGGAGGCGACTCATTCACCTTGATAAGTGAAAAATGGTTTCTAGATATGTTTGTGTTTCATGGTCGTGCTTTTGTAAATTATTTGTTGCATTTTAAAATTTAAAAGTGATGATGTGTTTTCCATCACTTGTTCAACAACAATGATGTCTGGTCTTATTTTGTGTTGCATTTCACACTTTGAAAGTGATGTTGTGTTTCCATCACTTGTCCAAGCAAAATTAGTGTTTGTCCCTATCTTTGCAAATCATGTGTTGCAATGATGATGTGTTTTCCATCACTTTTTGGAGCAACAATGATATGTTGGCCTTGTTTTCATAGTTGGGGTATTCTGTCCACCTTGATGTAAACCTAACCACTAATTATGTGTTATAAACTTGTGGCAAGTGTGGGATGCTTGGGTCATTAGTTGGTCATGGAGGTCAAGCATTTAATGTGCAAAACAATGTACTACAGGTTGCATAGGTTGTAGGCGTCGGATCATGCTTAAGGCTTCGAAGAACAAAGGTGAAGGAGATGGAAGCAAGACCTTTTCAAAGACGCTTGTGATGCAAACAAGGTATAGAGAAGTTGCAGATTGTTTTTCATGCTTTTGGAGGACCAAAAGCTCCTCAGTGGGGAGGATTGATCTAGGTGGCTCTAGAGACACACACAACACAAAGAGGGCTTATGAAATATCAAAAATCAAAGTGATCAAAATGCTTTCAAACTAGAACCAGAGCATAGATCTCATCGTCCTAATCGCGGTGGTGTAAACGATTCGTCAATCTGAGCTCGTATGAGGGAGAACGAGCCAGTCAAAGTTCTGGTCAAAGTTGGGTTGTGGGCCAGGTTTAAATGTCCTACAATTTGATCAACCTCGGGGCATGAAACCTAGCTCCCGAAAGTGGTAAAAATTGTGGCCTCTTTTATTTGCCCAATATCCCTTATTTTCTAAAGATTTCTCAATCTCCCCTACTTTAAATAAAAATTAAAAAATACATATATAATGTGGTGGCAGGCCACCACCCCTGCCACCCCCAAAAATATCACATAACAATGTTTTATTAAAGGGTCGATGGGCCATGACCCCTGCTGGCCCAACCACAACCATAAACCAAAGTTAATGTTTAAATATGGGTCGGCGACGATGACCCCGCCAGACCCTCCAACAAACCCCCGTATAAACCATACGTTAACCTTAATGTTACGGGGTGGATGAGCCACCTCCGGTGGAGCTAGCCCACACCCCCAAACTACTCTATTATACATATCTTGTATTAATGGGAGGCTAGCGGGTATCGAACCCACACCAGCCATAAGGGTTGGCCCGTCACCGTGCGACGGCCCCATGTCACACCACGGTACCATGCAAACCAAACAATGTGCCCCAAATACATTATACGCCAGTTAATACAATGGAGGTGCGGGGGTTATGAGGCAAGCCGCCCAATGCAGACCTAACCTGCAACAAAACACATTTTAATGTGGTTTTAAACTGTAATGTGGTAAAATGGGAGGGGCGGGGATTGACCACCTGACCCCTCCTCAACCAATTTTAATTTTAACCATTAAACCAAATGAATTCCTTGGTTAATCCACCCAAAAAATTATATAAACCTGTCATTTGTTAGTGCAGCCAGGAAGCATGGAAGAACCAAGAGCGGGCATGGAAATTGAGATGAATTTTTTAATTAATTTATTGCAGGTGGAACCATGATTGAACGAAATTTCAAGGAGGGTGAAATTTTTGCAGTGTCCGAATTGGACAAAATTTATGTCGATCTTACACCTCTCATTGACACAAACCCGATGGAACAGTTAGTTTCCTAATCTGAGCAATAGATTTGCAAATGACCCAGAGGAGGGAATCTTTAAGGAATCTAAGGGGAATCTAAAAGATTCCTTGTGCCCCAGATTTTCATTTTCTCAGAATTGACAAACGATTTTGCACTATTCGATGCCACAAATCTTAGATTTTCCATTTTCTCATTTCATATTTTGGCCACTTTTCCAAGTGGAGTGCAGGTGTCAGCATTTATGTGCGAGCAACCATTTCCATGTGATTCAACGCCCTAAGATCGATGGAACGAACAACCTCAACAGATTAACATCCTTTTCTTCAGATGGCCCCTAGATGTGAGGTATATGTAGTGTATTCATGTACTTATTTTTCTATGCATTGTGTTGCACAGATCCCTGTTTGATGTTTGATGTGCGATATTGTTTCTTACTTGTTTTCATAATTCCTGCTTGATGTGATGTAGAATCATCTGTGTGATGTATTTATTGTCATGATTCATCATGTTTAGTTTGAGATCCCTTTTTCATTATGTTGATGGGATACTCATGTTTTCTCCATGTATGATTGCATTGAAATCCCTTGTTCATTATCGTCATGCATGAGTTTATGTCATACTGATAGGAGTCCTTTTTGACTGAGAGTTTTTGTAGTGGAATGTCTCTTGGAGCCACTCATGCTTGAGGGAATTTTCCTTGTATGATAATGACATCACCTCTTATGTACATCATCACTATTGACAACACTTAATGCAGTGGCCTACACCATCTTGACATCGGGGCCCGGAGACGTAGTCCCTCCTGGACGAACTTCGTTATCAACGTCTTGTTATTTCATGTGCTGATCAATGTCATCTTTGTCTTCCTTACAACATGCATATGTATTCAATTATGTTCTTTTAAAAATGAAATTTAACACATGATGAAAGTAAAAGGTCTTGGAAGGGTCCTTCATCACACCCAGACCTGGATCAATAAATGTGTGCATGTAAGGAATTAGACTATTATATATATGCATATATGAAAGTAGACTTTCATAAATGTGTGCATAAATGAAAGTTGACTTCTATAAATGTGTGCATAAATGGAATTTGGGTTCTAGAAATGCATGAATATATGGAAGTTAGTTTTTGTATATGCTCATATTTATGAAACCCAACTTTTATATACACACAAATTTATGCAATCCTACTTACAAAAATATGAATGAAGGATTCCATAAATGTGTGCACATATGGAAGTTAGGTTTCATAAATGCATGCATATATGGAATTTAGTTTCTATATATACATGAATATATAAAATTTGCCTTCTGTATATGTCATATTTACGGAAGCCAATTTTTGTATATGTAGACATATACAAAATCTTGCTTCTGTGTATGTGCATATATGGAAGAATCATATACATTATAGGTTCTATATATGTAGTTTTATGTTAATATATAGATGCAAGCTCACATAAATGTACATGTATGAAGAATTTGACTTCTATAAATGCACATATATGGAAACTAGCTTGGTGAACTTCTATATATATGTATATATAGAAATAGACTTTCATAAATGTCCACAAATACAAAAGCGTACATCCATAAATATCTTTCATATATCCATATATGTAGAATCATTTTCATATTTGTGCATTTGTGCTAGAACTCGGATGGGGATTATGATGGTGGAGAATATTCTAATGTTATTAATGATGCGGGAGCACTCAGCGGCAAACATGGACCACAGGATGAGAACAAAGGAAAGTCTGCCTTAAAGTAGAAAATTAGATTTAAAGCAGATAAAGCAGATTTAAAGCGGTTTTAAAGTGGATAAAGGATACTTATCTGTCATGCATGCAGAAAAACAAAGGATAGGATCGATGCTTCCAATCTAACACTCTTGTATATATATGTGTAGTGTGATAGGGGTGATATATCTATTCCGTGAGGTAATTTGTGAGTGGCAAGATGTAGCCGAGCGTGAGCTCATTCTTAAGGCTGGAATGCCTTAATTTTGTAACCGTTTTGTTTAATATATAAACCTGGGTTTAGTGTTGTTGCGTACATGTGTGTTTTATAATTGCGTTCATTCCGTGTGTGAGCTTGTTTAACTATTATATGTGATTGTTCTGTGTATTATGAATATCATCGTATGGAGTGGCAGAGATTGTTGAATGGCGTTGAGTGCCAGTGAAGAGGCGATGTGCATGCGTGGAGCTGGTAACATCCAACGTCGATGAAAGGAAGATTGATTGAGCATTTCTTGTAGTATTAAATTGGTGGTTGCCGTAATGGTCGTTCAAATCTGAAATTGAATCTACAAGTTTGTGGTTGTCATGTCGGCGTGTAAACCCTGAACGATGTCATCAGAAGTCGAACTTCGCATCGGAACCAAAGGTAACCCATACTGCCGGACGCAATTTGCTATGAATCAGGTTGGAGGTCAAATCGGATCCGGAACTCGGATCGGAGCAGTGGAGATTTACGTCGGCATTGGATGGAGTTGGTGTATCGACAAATCTGCCGATGTCTACAGAGGCATCCATATATATTTTTTTATCCATATATTGTTTTGTATTACCATATGGCCGCGAGGTTTTAAGATTCATAATGCATGCTTGACTTGGGTTAAAAGGATGATCAATATTAATGAAAATCCACGTTGTAAAATCAACTGGCTTCAAAGCCTAAATCGCTTCCGACGGGACTTACTGGGCCATAACCCACGGTCCAGGATCGAGATTTTAAAGGAATTGGGATTTTGGGCAACCCCCAAATTCTCATTTTCATCAGGTGGTATCAGAGCGAGAAAAAGATTCTGCGGAAGGAGGTACAGTTCTTGATAAAGTATGAATAGGTATGGTCTTTATATTTTGTGTAGGTAGCAGCAGAGGAAGGTGAGAAGATTGCAATAGCCTAGAGTGTTTACCAAAAGACCAAGTCTAGAGGAGAGCTTGGTGAGGTAAGAGGCAGCAAGGAGGGCTTGCTGTTGTAGAGGTAGATTGTAGCTCACAAGTTAAAGATATTACGAAGACCAGGAGAAGCATATGACCAGGAGGTCATAAATTTTTGTGCCTCAGGAGTCTGATGCGGGAGAACTCAGCGGCAAATGTGGACCAGAGGATGAGAAGAAAGGAGTCTGCCTTAAAGAAGAAAATTAGATTTAAAGCAGATAAAGCAGATTTAAAGCAGTTTTAAAGCGGATAAAGGATACTTATCTGTCATGCATGCAGAAAAACAAAGGATAGGATCGATGCTTCCAATCTAACACTCTTGTATATATATGTGTAGTGTGATAGGGGTGATATATCTATTCCGTGAGGTAATTTATGAGTGGCAAGATGTAGCCGAGTGTGAGCTCGTTCTTAAGGCTGGAATGCCTTAATTTTGTAACCGTTTTGTTTAATATATAAACCTGGGTTTAGTGTTGTTGCGTACATGTGTGTTTTATAATTGCGTTCATTTCATGTGTGAGCTTATTTAACTATTATATGTGATTGTTTTGTGTATTATGAATATCATCGTATGGAGTGGCAGAGATTGTTGAATGGCGTTGAGTGCCAGTGAAGAGGCGATGTGTATGCGTGGAGCTGGTAACGTCCAACGTCGATGAAAGGAAGATCGATTGAGCATTTGCTGTAGTATTAAATTGGTGGTTGCCGTAATGGTCGTTCAAATCTGAAATTGAATCTACAAGTTTGTGGTTGTCATGTCGGCGTGTAAACCCTGAACGCTGTCATAAGAAGTCGAACTTCGCATCAGAACCAAAGGTAACCCATACCGCCGGACGCAATTTGCTATGAATCAGGTTGGAGGTGAAGTCGGATCCAGAACTCGGATCGGAGCAGTGGAGATTTACGTCGGCATTGGATGGAGTTGGTGTATCGGTGGATCTGCCGACGTATACAGAGGCGTCCATATATATTTTTTTATCCATCTATTGTTTTGTATTACCATATGGCCACAAGGTTTTAAGATTCAGAATGCATGCTTGACTTGGGCTAAAAGGATGATCGATATTAATGAAAATCCACGTTGTAAAATCAACTGGCTTAAAAGCCTAAATCGCTTCCGACGGGACTTAGTGGGCCATAACCCACGGTCCAGGATCGAGATTTTAAAGGAATTTGGATTTTGGGCAACCCCCAAATTCTCATTTTCATCAATTAATCCATGATCTCCATTGAGATTTTCCTCCAAACCAAGATGACATGGAAGAACCTTTAAACCTAGCCCTCTGGAATTCCATGCCTCTCATTATCATGGCATGTGCTTGCCTTCCTCTCCATCTCGACCAATTACCTAGTGCTTCAAGTGATAATGGATATTTTTGCACCATCCAAGCATTGTTAGGGATAAAAATAAAATTATGGAGTCTTGGTCCATTCATTAAGTAAATTTTATGTACATTCTAGATTAGATAAGTTAACAAATATTTAATAAGATCCATCACTTTTAGGTGTTTGTTTTGTTAATATCTAAATTGACATGAGAAGAAACTAATTAAAAATCAATTATACACATCATAACACCACACATGATTTACCCTGGAAAACCGTGAATGGGGAAAAACCAAATAAAAATAGATCTATTATCATAGTGTTGCTTAAAAGTAGTCATTCCTTGACTTAAAATAAACTAAATTGGCCAACATCTTAGGCCAAACAATTGAGCCCTCCACTCAACTCAAACACATTACAATGTTGAATCCCCAAGCCTTTTAAGGCTTCATTAGATGTAATCCATGGGATCCAATACCGCAAGCCACCAAAACCATGTGCTTGAAACCACCACTATGTTCCTAACAACTTCGAAGCTTTCATTGATTAAAGTTTATCCTAACATTTCCCTTTTAACATTTAGTGGAAAAATCCACATGCTCTCCTCCCTTATCACCTAGGTCAACCCCCAGACTTTATAGGAAGCGGTAGGTATTATAGTTGTATACACATATACATGTAATTTATAAACTTCATCTACAAAGTAAAATTTCTTTCAGTTATTGATGTTTGCAACTTATGTCGTTAATCTCTTGCTTCTACACACCTACTCACACTTGGTGCTCTCCTCACAAGATCTGGTTTTTCTGGATGCATCTCACACTACTAAATGTTTATTTCTTCAAGAAATCTTCATGTATGTGGGTAAAATCCCAATTTAGTTTCTTTATGTAAGTATCAACCTCAATATACAATGTGTCAACATTTCCAACCATCACCTCTCACTTTTGTGGCCACATCTCACCTTGTCAAATGATTTTTTCCTTGAGAAATATTCATGTATGCGGGTAAAATCCTAGTTGGGATTCTCTATGTTAGTTTCCACGTCAATGTACAATGTGTTTGAATTTGGAACCATCACCCCCTTCTACAAGCCACATTCACTTGGCTCTAATACCACTTGTTAATAATTAATTTAGTGAAATGAAAATAATTAAAAAATAATTATATACTACTTATTAACAATTAAATCAACATAATGAAAATAATTAAAAAATAATATACACATAGAAAAAAGCACATTATTTACACTAGAAATCTCCAAGGAAAAACCATGAAAAAATAGATCTATTATTAACCTATGGCTTTAAAGCAGTCATTCATTGACTTGGCCAAGTAAGCCATTTTCTCAACTCAGACACATTACAATGGAGAATTCTCAAGCCTATTGAATTCTTGATCACATTTAATCCATGTGCTACCAAAACCATGTGCTTGGCTTGGTCAAGTGAGCCCTTTTCTCAACTCAGACATATTACAATGGATAATTCCCAAGCATTTTCAATTTATTATCACATGTAATCATTGGGCCACCAAAACCATGTCCTTGGCTTGGCAAAGTGAACCCTTTTCTCAACCTAGGCACATTACAATGGATAATTCCCAAGCCTTTTGAATTCTTGATCTCATATAATCCATGGGCTACCAAACCCATGTGCTTGAAAACACCCATCTAGACTTAAGAGCTTAAAATATTTTTCTTAGTTAAAATAAATAATAATAATTTAAAATATATTTATAATTTATTTAATTTTTATGATTTTTTTAATTTTAGTAACATGAGATCCATTATTTCTTTTTGTAATCTTGGTAGGTCCTTCCTTTCTCATTAATATATAAAAATCAAGTTACATCCACATATAGATCATTAGGTGGCCTCAACTTGCCTAGAGGGAAACCAATTATGTCATCCACCTAACAGTGGGATATGCCATCCACTAAAAAGAAATAAAAGGTCTTTCTAACCAAGCTAAATAAGCATGATTGTCTTTGCATTTCCTCAATTGTATATACGTAAAAACATAACTATCAAGTTATTGAAAACTAAATGCTTCCCACATACAAAAAAGAAAAGAAAATTGAGAGACCAACTATTAAACTACTTTGCACCATCAAGAGATGTAGACTACATCGGAGCCGGGTCCTTAGCATTGGATACCGGAAGCTCTTTCTGTGGGAGAATACAAGGAAGATGTTCTTCAATACGCTGAAGTTGGCCATACTTCTTTTGCATCTAAAACTGGAGCTTCCGAAATTCCTGTTTGTAGTCAGGAAATCTTGTGCTGCTACTTCCATACCAACATAAATTTGTTCCAAATATTTTGCGTGGATACTCTTCATAAACCTATAAAATAACATATTTTATTTAAATTTAGTGACGTGGCCTCAAGTGTGCACTGGGTCTGGCACCATATCTCTCCAGCCTTCCTCATCAATTTCCACCATGTCGACCTCCCTGTTCAGATCTGCTTCCCATTCTTCCATTAACTGTCAAATTTATTCTGATGTGCCTTCATTATAGGATCTAGTTGCATCATTTATGATGCTGGAGACTAGCTTTTGGCCCCGCGTTCTACCCCTATAGGAGCTAGGATGCCCTACCACTGAGGCCCCCTTGGTTATTATAGCGTGGCCCCTCAAGAATGGGCTTCTTTCCTTTGTTGTCGCCAACCGAACCATTTCCTTATGACTACACTTTGTTGTGGAGGTTGTGACTAATCTAGTTACTTACACAGGTGGTAGCCTGAGCCCATAAGCTCCCATCTTCCAGGAGACACTACCGCCCCACACACTTTCCATAGAAAAACATGAACCAATAATTTTCAGTATAGAACCTAAGGGATCACCCCCTCCTCTTCCATTGCAGACATCCCTTATTGATCGACCCGAATAGAGATGCGACCCCCATTTACAAGAGCCAATTAACATAACAATTGATAATTGTTATGGAGAAAACACAAAGGCTTAATCCACAAAAACAAACCCTATTCCCAAACTAGAGTTGAAGCATAAACATATGCCATATACAGTGCCCACAGTTTTAGAGACCATAGAGCCCGTAGAGACGGAACCCACAGAAAAAACCCCGACCTGCCTTAAGGGAATTCAAAAAGACATAGCCCATAAATGAGACTAAGACCTACCATTCCCCAAGCCCTTTTGATGTTGGGTCAAGACAGGAGTTAATCCCACAGACGGACCCCAGAGACAAGCTCCCAATATAACCCCATCCTGGATAGAAAAATCCCAAAAACAATAGACACAGAAACAATACCAGGTGATTGGGCCTACTTCAAATGCCATACAAATGCATGCAGATGCATGGATACCCTCTTCCTTTGAAAACCTAGTGGTTCAAAACCATACAATCCCAATTCCATCAAACATTTGAGCCAATGCATGGAGGAGAGAAGAAGACGGAAAACCACATACTCATTAACCAACGTAGGGAGAAGCCAAGACCACCACCTCACCTGCTCTTGTGCCAATCCATAGATCCCAGCACCACCACCCTTCAACAATCCTTTACCATACACTACATGATTATTGAATTTCCTCATAGAGTAACTTACCAATTTCCAAAACACAATGGCATTGTCACCTTCAATGACAACCTTAATACCTCACGTGCATGTAGCCACCACACCAAATGCCTCGAGCATGTGAAGGGTGGTGGGTTTGTACCTCAACGAGACCCCTATTAATTCACCATGATGACATTGCCCTCCAACTCACACCCTGATCAAGGGAACATGAGATCCATTATAAAATAAATGATTTTGTGTTTATCATGGATTGTTTCCTATTGGAATTTACCAACCATTTAATTTATATGGTTGCACTAGTTATCTAGAAAGATATCTACAATAAAGTTATTTTTAGATACTACCATTAATTACACTTTTACCTTTTATCTAAATTATATTTTTTCATTATTTTAAAAATAATTAAGAATAGACCATGGAGTCTTGGATTGACAATGATTTGGTGCTTTGTCCCTTGATGTGAAGTCACTGGTTCAATTTCTTGCCTAGATTTAGGTAATATATTGGACATGAGGATGATGTAGTCCCACCCAAACTTACAAAAAAGAAATAGGAATAATTAATTATTATTAATTTCTTCAATTTTTTATTAATAATAAATAATAATTAGATAAATTGATCTGGATCTTTATTTTCAAAAAAAATTATTTCAACTTAAAAACAATCCTCCATTAAAATTAACTTGCATAGATTCATCTTAATCATGAATCTAGTAAGAGTCAAGAGGGATCAAGCTCTTTGAATGTGAAAAATTGAAGAAAAATGCACCTCTACAAATTGTATCCCTATGGATGCTTGATAGATTAGATTAGTGGTTAGCATACACATGCACACACACACATACACCCACCATGTGTAATTTTCCATTATTTAATTTGTATTTTCTAATGTATAAAATTATTCAACTCCTTGAAAATTTACTTGGGCATTCAGATTTTGTGCACTACATAGCTTAATATTGCAATTTGAACAAACATTTACTTTATTTCAAACAAAATTGATCAAAAATATACCTAAAGGAAATGACCAAAATGTAAAATAGGGAGTCTACTTGAATTTATTTTCTCCACTTTCTTTTATTATTAAAAATAATTTTAAATACTAGGGGTGGTAGGAGGGGGAGGGATTCTCATGAATCTCGAAGGAATAATAGTGGATAAATTCTTATGGGGACTTGGCAGAAAATCCAACAATCGGGCAAAGATGTATGGTCTTTTTTTGGGGCTAACAATAGTGAAAAAAAGGGGCATAAAAAAACATAACTATCATGGGTGACCATTTCCCAATTATTTTCCCCCTAAGATCAAAGGCCCCCCCTACAAATAATATGATAAACTAGTTATTCCATCACATCATAGGTATTATGGGCCCTCTTTCCACATTGTTCAGAGTCTCAATAGCAATGTTGATTTCATGGCCAATAGAGCATGCCTCTTGGCAGAAGGAAAAATGGAAATTAATGGTGTGTGTGGTGTTATCACAATAATCTTTGTCTTTTAAAAAATTCAGAAAATGCTAACAGTTTCAATGTCAGAATTTTATTTGTAATAAGTATGGAAATTACTCATAGTGTGGCTATCAGCCTTTTTGTGATCCAATATGGTTTTCTAAAGAAATTTACTGACAACGGGCTTATCAGCTATTTCATTTTGATTGACAGGCCAACTGTCAACGCCAAAACCATATTTTAAATTTACAAAGTGACGACTATACTAACAATGTCAGCGTCAGCGATATCATTGAAATGTGTCTCTATCTATTTTGAAGGGGTAAAAAGTACTGGTTAATGAATTTTTCTCCGTTGTTATGAGTAAATGTCATTTAAAATGATTTTACCGTATGATACAAATTCCATTTGTAATCATAAACTAAAGCTCTGTAATTATTCACTCGCTAATTGTAATATTCCATCTGAATGTCAAGTTGTTTTAACATGTCCCATCAATAGTTTTGTTTTTGTTATTTCGGAGTCAGTCATGCTTTCCATTGGAATTTTTTTTCTCATAGGGATTCAAGATCGAATCCAGGGAAGACCACACACCGCAATGGGGAAAGGAGGTAAAGTTAATTGGTCTAAGCCCAAAGCATCAAACTTGTTGGACATATACCCCAAAATCTAGCAATTATTTTAGCAATATGGTTGGAGTGAGTTTTTCCATAGTTGTACTGACTACCACGATGCAGTGGCTCAGTCTTTTGCTCGAGGATTTGATGGAAATCGCATGGAGGTTAGAGGCATGACCTTATCAATTACAGAATAGTCAATTTCTGAGGCCACAACCTTACCAGCAGATGGAGAGAAGATTTTCCATAGTCATGTGTTGGCAGGGATCGATGTCCTTTTATTTTTCAAAGAAGAATTCAAGGGTCAAAATTGGATGGCTGGAGTTCAGAAGGAGTGGCTACAGGAAAAATGGCATATACCTTTACCCCTCTGTCAGTAATATTTCACCTGCAAACGAAGGTTTAATCTAGTAAACCTCTACCACTTATATTTCCTTTCACATATTGCTGGTCAAATCATAATTAATCCATGTTTTTATTTACTATAAAGCATGAAAAATATGGTGGCTAGGTTCAGGACCCACACATACCCCTCCTCTCATTTCATATACCACAAATCCCTAAGAAAACTAATAATTAAAAAACAACTAGCTAGGGAAGAAAGGACTTCGAGCCATTTCATTTTTTGGGGAGGTTTTCAACCTTAACCCCTCAAAAGATGAAGGGGGAAACCAAAAACTGCCAAAAAGGAGAAAAACACTAAACGACAAGCCCCTATTGAACCACCTCCCAGCCAAGAAAACATAGAAATTCTATCTACATCCTCTGGTCCTAAAATTCCCAATGTTTACTAGAGGAAAAGTTCCAAGCTCCATAAACCAGACCTTATATCCCCACCTATTGATATCGACCCTTTCCAGGTTGTGACTCCACCTTTTGAACCCCCCATTGCAGACATAGCTAAAATAGAGATTCTTGAAGGCAAAGAAGTAGATATTGATACTGAAGAGGAGGATTTAGTGTTTGAAGTTTTCAAGGGTGATGAGACCCCATAAAAGGCCAACAAACAAATTAAGATACAAAATCAAACTTAGAAATAATCCATAGTTCACCAAAGAAGTGATTAGTGTTGACAATATGCCACTAAATGACCTCATCATGAATAGGAAGAAGGCTACATGCTCTAATAAGAGTAGAGATAAAGAAACTATGAAGAGGGGTCCTATGGAGAAAAGGTAGATAAAAAAGCAAATACTAGAGAAGGCGGATGTACTTCTCAGGGCAGCTAGTACCCTCAGCTAAGACGCTTGGGGGAGTAAACTTGAAATTTTTCCTATCTATTTCATGAAACAAAGTTTTTCATTTTATCCCTGACAGTCAACCTTATTCTTTTTTCACACAATGGAACAGATGAGAAGCTAACATTCCCATCGTTAGTGTTTTTGGTAAAATTGACAGATCCATTGTCAGCTGTTTTGGGATGAAACTATCTACCCATTGATAGAAAATGATACAGGGATGAAAAAATGACAGTTATTCTGTCATCAATTTTGGAGCAAACGGGGAGTGTTGACATATTTGTTGTCAGCGAAATTCAGACACGCAAAAATGTTGACCTTCCTACTGTCAACGATTTTGAAACAAGTGGAAAAGAAATGTTGACAGTCAGTCTGACAGTAAAAGCTACAAATAAGAAAACTAGTGAAGCTGAAAGCAACAATATTAACTTTTTTGAACCCGGAGGTGCAAATAAAAAAGAGGATGAACAATAAAGGAGTTTTGGTAACTTAAACCTATTTTTCAGAGGGACTTGGTTTTCCAGCTAGGATTTTGTGTTATCAGTTAGGGACCTATTTCTATTTCCAGGGAAGACAATTTTAGAGATATTTACTTGACCTATATATCAACATATTTTCCAATAGTTGTTTTTAGGAAAAACTGAATGTACTTAAGTTTTTATTTACATACATGAACTTGAAGATGTTTAGATATCTTAGATTATTGTAATTAATCTGGAGACTATTATTTTGCAATCATTTGATGTAATTTCTATAAGACAGTTAAAGAAGAATGAAGAAGGGTTGGAATTTATTGAAAAGCATTTGCATTCTCGTATATTTGAGTAGCCTTGAATATATTACACCTTTTTATGGGCATTTTATAGGAAACTCATGTGTTCTAGTCCCCTGTCAGTTTCCTCTATGTTATAAAAAATTTCTTTCATGTCTAAAAATGTTAGTATCTAAAATTGGGATTCATTGATGCTCCTTTCTTATATTTATCAGCCATTAGTATTTGTTATCTCAATCAACTATATGCTCTATCTCATTTCAATTCTTTTCTTCCAATTTCTCAAACAGTCAAAGGATTTGTTGCTATCATGCTTTTTATAGCTTACTCATTAGATATGTAGCTTTACTTGTTTTGAACTGGACTCCATGCCCAATGGTATGTTTTGTAAATAACCCAACCAATTTTATCCTATGAACCAAATCTGGCCACTGAACTCAATTGTGAAACCTACTACTACAGTGACCATAAAATAGTTGAGTTTTACACAGAGAGCCCTCTCCGAGTTGAAGGGCCAACTTTCAACCTAAAAAAGGTTTTAGGTTACCTTAGGGTTTTTCCCCTAGCCAGATTTTTCCCTAAGTGATAACATTTTGGCGTTTTTTTTGGCGAACGAAAGGCATATTTTTCGGCAAATGATTTGATTGTTGAAGATTAGATCTCTGAGGACAAACAAAGATTTTTATATTAGTTTGGTTGTAAGATGTTTTCTTTGGCGACTCCACATTACGATCTGAAGGGTTCTTATTAATGGAGTTTTGGCTCATACATGAATTTATACTCAGAGGAACCTTGATCCAAATCCACCTCAGGTTTTTTCAAGCTCAAAATTATTGTTCAGGAAAAATACTCCTAAGGAAACAGGTATGGTCGATTTAGTAAGATATTTGTCTCTACCTACAAAGCTTGAAAACCTTTGAAGACTTGGTGCTAGATATTAAATTTGAAAGTAATTTACTCAGATCTAAGTCTAAAATTAATCTATCATATATTTTTCTTGATCCAACAGATCTTGATACTTTCACTCTTGGGCCCTCTATCCCGGAATTAGAGCTATTACCCCAAGATTTTGAGATTTGGTCTCATTTCCAGAAACTAAAACAAAAGGTTCAGGAACTTCAAGAAGTTGTTGCTAAACCTCCAACTTTTCCTTACTTCATCCCATATTTGTTTACCCCAACTACTCAGTTGTCCTCTGGAGGTTTTCAAAATCATATTCCATCAACTGTTATTCCAAAAATCTCAGTACCTATGACTTATGTTGTCCTTACTCCTATTGTTAGTATAATTTCACATCTCAGCCCTATGGCTACCTGATATGCACCTTTGAATCTTGGAGGGTTGATCCATGATCTCCCATAGAATTATGGACAACATTTGATTCATTTTGATGGTATTGGATATTATACAGCTCAGTAGCATCTAGATAAACTTAATGATTTTATAGATCTAGAAGAAGTTGACCATGAGGACGTCAAACTGAGACTTTTTGCACAAAGTTTGTTAGGTGAGGTAAAGAAATGGTTTAGATCTTTACCTGTAGCTAGTATCAATACCTTCCAACAATTTGAATAGTTATTTCTCACCATATGGGAAGTGAAGAAAAACCCCTTGCAGATTTTAGCTGAGTATGATGCCCTTAAAAGGAACACAGGGGAATATGTTCAAGAATTCATGGTTAGGTTTAATAAGATTTATAATTCTATTCCAGCTAAGATCAAACCTCCTCTTGGTTTAGATTTATTACACTATCCTTACTGTTTTGATGTCGAGTTGGCTTGCTAGCTCCATGAAAGTAATCCTGCTACTTCAAATAAAATGCAGAGTAATGTGATTGTAGTGGAGGCCAGTTTATTAGCAAAGAAAGCAAAAATGAAGGCTAAAAGGAGAGTATGTTTCGAAGAAGATTCATCTTCATCTCTTGACTTAAAACTTGATGAGATGCTAAAAACTATGGTGAAGTTGGTGGATAAATTAACTCCTCCCCGAAATGAAAATCAACCTCAAGTCAGAAATCTGAATTTTAGGATACCCCAGACCGCTCAAAATCGTCATAGAGATCAGAAAGGTCCTGAAGAACAACATCCTATTCTTCAACCTCCTTTTCTAGAATCTTTTGTTGATGAGGATATTATTGAAGAAGAAGAGTGTCAAATTAGGTGTTTTGATGATAAATAAACCCAAGTGTTTGTCACTAAAGAAGAACATGACATTTCTGTTGGATGCTCAGGAGAAAAAGATAATTTTCATCTTTGTAATATGGTTTCTTATTAGCAGGGGTATAATAATGTGGTGGCATATTTTCAAAGGCATTACAACCTCAAAAACCGGAATGCCCCTATCAAAGCTTTTCCACAAAAGACAACAGTTGAATAGCAAGTTGAACCTAGAAAACAGATATTGATGAAACGAAAGGATCCAAAATATGACAATCTGAAAAAAGCAGAAGAAGCAAGAAATGAGACCAAAGATGCAGAAAAATCACATTCAACCTTTAATATGGAGTCTAAAATCAATAAGTTGAAAGTATCCATTCCTTTTGTTGAACTTTTGAGGAATAAGCAATATAGGAAAATAATTTCTTCTATGATTAAGAATTCAGAAATTGATCAAGTCAACATAAATTCACAAGATTCTTTAAACCTAGATGATGATGCTTCTGAATTTGTTTTTGGTCCACGCATCACTAGTTCAAACGATGACGTATCCCCATTTTATGTAAGTCTAAATATACATGATATGATCCTTCACAGTGTCATGTTAGACTCTCAGGCTTCACATAACCTCATGCCTAAGTCATTCATGGACCTTCCCTTTTGATTCCAGAAGGAAAAATCCTTAGGGCAGATAAAGGATTTAGTTGTCACTTACCTTAACTTCCTACTTAGAGTGTATTGATTAATATAGTAGTAGCAAACATTCCTGCCAAATTTGGCATGTTGTTATCCCGATTTTGGGCAGCAAGATTGGGAGGAACTTTACAGATGGGTATGTCATATGCCTCTATCCTGTTGTTTGGTGAAATGAAAATATTGTACCGAGAGGTCCAAATGGCCTATATGGTGAGCAAGAGAACCCATCAGGATAATCTTCCTATCTATGTAGTAGACACGGAACTAGGATCACAGATTTTCTTCAATGATTGTTGTTTTGAGGGAGAAACATAAGAAAAAAGTGAAACTAATATTTAGCAAGAATAAGTTTAGATATTTTCAGATGAAGTCTAAAATTGCTATTGAAAATAGAAACAAGAAATGTTAAAAATAGCACTGCTATGAATAACACTTCAACCAGTGTTGAACATAGAAACAAGGAATGAAAAATGGAAGTGCTAAAAATAACATTCTATAAATAGCATTTTGGGATACCTTCCTATTTTAGTTAGTCCCTGAACTAAAATAGTGAAGTAAAATTCGAATTTGATCTTAGCAGGTGTTTGTAAAATAATTAATTCATTCATATTGAGTTAATTAGTAAATGAAAATCAAACATGAAGTATATGTGGGGACATGCAACAGTTTCTCCATTAATTGAGGAATTTATCCATCAGTTAAAGAGATAAGGATGAGTTGTAATATTGAGTTGTAATTAGCTGGCTCAGTTAACTACATCAATTCCAGTTAGATTAATTCAAACAGTTTGTTGAATTAATGTAAGTTCAGTTAGTTAATGCACACATGCATGTAACTATTGCACTTCAGATAACTAAATATGCACTCATAAATAACTCATGCATGTCAGTTCAGACAGAGACCCAGTTGAGATCAAATGGAGGGGCAGTGTACTATCAGTTGCTAGAATATTCCATTGTGAATATTCCTTTGTTATAGATCTGAACTTAAAATAAACCCAAGAATAACAAGATCGAATAGATAGAAATACTTTTATATTGATCAAAACCCTTAAGGTAGGGTAACACCATATGTTCACTCCTTAAGGAAGGAGAACACTCCACAAGCCATATGTCTATTCATACAATATTCCTTGACATCTCTCAATGTGGAGTCCTAGCCTCTATATAGGCCTCATACATACAATACCATGGGTCATTACCATGGTTCCCTCAATACCATATATCTAATACCATGGGCTTATTACATTATTGCTATCTACTTGGGGTCCCTTACGTGATACAAGTTAACCACCTTATTCATTACTATTGCACATCCCATTATTATTCCATTGGGTACCTCCCTTTGTACCGCATATTATCTACCCTAGGCATACTATATTCCACCCCCCTTAACATGTTTTGTCCTCGAAACATGGGAAGAACACATATAATAAGATCTACTCAAAAGAGTAGTCAACTGGTATCATGCATGTGCATCTAGCCATCTAAGAGAAAGGTGAACCCTCGATCCAGCTGGTGCCTCTCTCGCTTGAGATGGAAGTTGACCGTGGTGGCTCTTCTATGTTGATGTGTGGTAGATGGATCATCACCACTCTCTATATGCCATGCAGGGGTTGTTGTCCTTGTAACTAATTTGTTGTCATCTTGTTGTTTGTTTTCTTGCTGGGCGATGTGGGTGGTGATATGCTGAAGGTTTAACCAATAGTGTATCTTTCTTTAATTTACCACCTAATGGAACCTGATTGTTATCACTTGTTATAGATCTAAATTGAAAATATATGATAATAGAAATAAACCCAAGAAATAACAAGATCTGAATACCACTTGTTATAGATATGAACTGAAAGTATAAGATAATAGAAATAAACCCAAGAATAACAAGATTGAATAGATAGAAATGCTTTTCTATTGATGAAAACCCTTAAGGTAAGGTAACACCATACATTCACTCCTTAAGGAAGGAGAACACTCCACAAGCCATATGCCTATTCATACAATATTCCTTGACATCTCTCAATGTGGAGTCTCTAGCCTCTATATAGGCCTCATACATACAATACCATGGGTCATTACCATGGTTCCCTCAATACCATCTATCTAATACCATGGGCTTATTACATTATTGCTATCTACTTGTGGTCCCTTACATGATACGGGTTAACCACCTTATTTATTACTATTTCCCATCCCATTATTATTCCATTGGGTACCTCCCTTTGTACCCCATATTATCCCCCCTAGGCATACTGTTACACTAAAAAATGTCACCATGACTATTTACAGTTAGGATGACTCTATCAACAGTCATGCTACCCTCTTAAGGAAGTCTTATGCCTCTGCTCTCCATGTCAAACTCCAAAAAAGAGAGAAAGTCTTTCTAAATTTATTTATCTCTGGGGACGCAGGTTCTCTCGACCTTACCTGCGGGGATGCACCCAATGTTCACAAAAACTGCGTCTTTGGACGCTCTGTATGTAAAGGTGCAGGTGCATCCCCCTGAAAAGGTTAAAATGCGCAAGTTTCATCTTTAAAAAGTCACTTGTGGTCATTTCTAGAGCATTCTAGAAGGTTGTTCGACGTGTATTGAGCGCCTCCAGATGGTTCATGCACTCCTACCAAAGAGGAACTTATCCCATCAATAGGGGAGCTATCCCATCCAAAGAGGGGATTATCCCATTGATGGTGGACCTGATTAACTTCCTCTTGAGCACTATAAATACACTCATTGGGCCAGAAGGAGAGGAGGTTGAAAGCTATACATTTCTAAGGGTAAATGCTGCAGGAATTAGGACTCCCATTTAGAAGCTTGTGAGGAGAGATTGCCATCTTTGCTTGTTCTATTTGGAAGTGGGTGAGCTTTGTCAAAGTAAAGGAGAACTCTTGATGGACCCTGGGAGGGACTTGCACAACACCAAGGCTCAGGTTGTATTTGTTCCTTTTGTTACCTATTAATGCAAATGAGTCCATTCTTCTCAATAACTTGTTATTTATGAGTTGTTTCATGTACTCCTTGGTCTATGTGTTAAATATGTTTTATTCTATGAGATTATCAAGTGCTATTTAATCGTTTGATTGTTAGTGTATGCAGGTTTCAAAGTGAAGGAGGATCTCATCCGGATCAGTGGAGCTAGACTGCTACAACAGCGTTGGATTACAAGTAGGATCTAAACACTTGATTTCCCATATAGTAAATGCATGTTTAGAGAAGGATTTCTCTCATTTGTCTTGTTTGTCACTAGAGAGTCTTAGGCTCCTAGGGAGGTTGGTTGTGTCCACACAATCGACTCTTTCCGCCTGACAAATTTGCGACTCCGCTGGGGATTCCATTGATGTGAAAAGTCTTTTCCTTTGTGTGAACTTTGCTCTGAGAAAATTGGTTTATTTTTCTGGTTTTGGCTCTGTGACTTTGTCTGTGGGTGGGTTAGCTTAGGATTAGATTCATTTTGGTTTTTCTTGAGTTTTTCAGTAGGACGCACCCTCTGAGTGTTGCACAGTGCGTCCCTGGACGCACTGTCGCTGTGTGCACAGAGCGAGCCCGCACCTGTGCTAACGGGTCGCCTGCGTCCCCTGCTAAAATTTGAGAAAATTCCATTTTTTGCATTTTTGCTCTTAGATTTTGTTTTTTCTTAGATTTTACTGCCCAGATTCATTAGTCCCTTGTCAGAGATCTTCACCTGAACTTGTTTCGATAGCATTGAGTGTTTTAGTGGATTTCATCGAAGTTTAAGCCCTAGCGTTTGATTTTTGAGTAGGTCTTGTAGTGACTTTGGTGGTAGAAGTTGTCAAGCCTTAGATCTCTCTGGTTTTGTCAGCATTCTAAGAAGTCAGACCTGTCCTAAAGTCTACCTGTGAGAGTGACTTACCATTGAGTTGTCTCTTTGGGCAAATTTCGAAGTGCTTGTTGATTAAGTCTTGAATTCCATTTTACAAAAAGAACAAAAAGATTTGAGTTTTGTTTTGACTAGTCTTTTGATTCTGCATTAGCTGGTCCTTGATTTGATTTTGGTCAAGTAAAACAACCTAGAATCATCTTTGTGAGCTTTTGCCTTGTTAGGTTTGCTTAGAGTAATTTCCCTTTTGATTTGCTTGTGAGTCAAGTTTTCATAGATTTTGTAGCTTTTGAAATTGTTTTTTGTTAAGATAGGTTTATATGCTTTATTAAAAAGAGAAAATACAAAAACATCTCCTTTGAAAAGTTTTGTTTCAAGTAGCTTTGAAAAGTTTTGAAAGAAAAAGAGTTTTTCATGCACATAAGGAGTGGTCATGTTTGTATGCTTGAAAAGATAAAGAGAATTGTTTCTTTGATTGTCTTTTCTAAGGAAGTGGTTTTCTATAAAATTTGCATCTCTCAACTCTCTTAGTTAAGAATTTCATTGAAAAAGGAAAGTAGCGTAAATCATCTTAGGTGCATCTTTGTAGTGGTTTGAGTCGAGTCTACACACCATTGGTTTCACTTCCGCTTCCTCTTGTCTTTAAGAAAAACCATAAAATTAACGCTTAAAGTAAAATCGACGTAGTAACTTTTATTTACTAGGGCTCTGAAACACCAATTTAGATCAGGCTAGTGTCTTGGAGTAGGTGAGTAATTAACTCTCCAAGACAACAAAACCAAACAAGTAGCTTATCTTGTGATAGAATAAATCCAATTGTCTCACTTGTACTCTGGGAAAGCTCCTCTTAAAGGAGAAGCACGAGCTCGTGTCCGAACCAGTGAGGGGATCAATCCCCCCTCGTTGGGAACGACGCCAGACACGCACGTATTACAAACGGTAAAACTCGGATTAACCATTGTCGAGGAGCCAGGGGTCACTTGTCGGTAAACCTTGGATTATTGTCAAGGAGCCGGCAAGGGGATTGAGCTTGCTACTCTGCCCATGCGTGCTGTCGGAGTTTAGACTATTCCCCCAAGTGCATTTGTTGCGGTTGGTAACCTTAGTGACCATTATCTTTAGGATTCTACTGAGGTGACGGTGGAGGGAAGGTCCCACTGTACCTGGAGAAGACGTCGGCTAGGCTCACTTGGATTTTCTGGGGGGTTCACTTCACTTGAGATGGTTAAAGTGGAGGAACTTGGTCCAGTCTATTCATTAAGCAGGTTGCCGGGGTAACTATTCCACCCGCCACTTCTGTACTGAATCCAGCGATGTTGGGCTTCATCACCAACTAGCGCTTTCGGTCTGGAAGGCTACTGTTTGTGTTTGGTTTGACACTCTAGATTCTTTAGGCGTGTGATTCAAATTTGTTTGGTTCTTTAGAGACTTTATGTGGTTTGATTTGAAATTTTATTTTGATTTCGTGTGTAGTAGTTAAAAGTTTTTAGCTGTGGCGGAATTACCGAGACAGTCCCGTAGACTTCGGGGCCAGTCACCTGAAATTGTTACCGGAACAGATTTGTTAAGAAAACTCCGTAGATCGCGGGGTGGATCTCCTGAAGACGTTCCGGGTCAGTACGAAGGGTTGAAGGTCCTTGTAACTCCTCCTAGTGGCAGTAGAGTAGGTTCACCTGAAGAAGGAGAATCTTCCTTGGTAGTCCATCCAGATTACCAAAGTTTAGAGACAGGTTATAATCCCGAAGATGTTACAGTTTATGAGCTTGTTGGTAGCTTTTCGTCTGCTAGTGATACAGGCGAAGAACCAAAAATATCTGAACCTGTTACTCCGACTTCTAGTGTTCCTGGTTCACCAAGAATAGAAAGAATTATCACCGAAAATCTTCCTACTGGTTTGATTGCTATCGAAGAACTTGCTCCACAGGAAGAAATAGGCATCTCTAACCTTGAAGATCAACTTACTATTGATCTAAGGGAGCGTGAATCTATCTTTTACAGTCCTCCTATAAGTACTACTTGGTACCTTTCGTTAACCAATTATTTAGACAACTTTGGGCTAGGTTTTTCTACACCTCGTACTCCTTTTCCACCTGGAGGTATTCACACTCCTGTAAATATGGCTGGTCCGTCGTCCGTGTTTTCTCAAAGTTCTGAATCTTTTTTACATGGTGGTCCTTCTGTTCCCACTGGGTATCAATCTCTTTCTGGTACTTTTGCGGGGGCATCTTCTCAACCCATTGATCATGGGTTATTAGTTGGAAATAGTGGTAATGTACCATTGGGTGTAGGAGACATTTACATGATGTCAGGTTCAGTTCCCGTTTCCCAACCTCAAGGTGGCCAATTACCGCCTGGGGGGCAGCCTCAGTTAATGCCTGGAGGGAAACCTCAAGGTATATCATTTGTGTCTAGGGGGCAACCTCAAGGTCAGTACGCGCCTATGGGGCAATACATACCTCAAGGTCAACCCCAGCCTCAATATGTACCCCAGGGTCAACCTCAGTATCAATATCAACCTCAAGGATGGCAACCTCAAGGATGGCAACCCCAAGGGTATCAACCCCAAGGGTATCAAGCTCAAGGGTACCAACCTCAAGGTCAAGGTCAACCCCAGTATCCGTATTTACCTCAAGGTTATCAACCTCAAGGTCAATACTCAGGTCAAGGTTATCAACCACTTCAAGTTCAATCATATGGTCAAAGTATGGGAACTGCACCTTACAATTATCAATCCTATCCTCAATCCGGCTATGGATCTCAGTATCCTCAACTTGTTACCGGTCAATACCCTGGAATGTTAGTGTGGGATCCGTCACAGGGTCAACACATGTTGCAGCCAAGTATACAGTTGGTACCTCAAGCTGGACAACCCGTAGTTTCTGGTCCACCCCAGTAACCGCAACCTGTCTGTTGTGGGGGAAAGTATCCAACTCGGAATGACCCTAACCCACTCTAAGGGTGACAGTTCCTTAGCAACAGCTGAAAGCAAAGCTATCTAAAGTTTCTTCTTTATGACATGCAAGAGATAAAAGGGGGAGATCCACTTACCGATGTCTTGCGCAAATGGTCGATCCAATCTCTTTTGTTTGCCGCTTGCTCCCAGCTCCAAGTCTTTTCACGGGCCCAGCTACATGAGATCCTGCAAATAAGACAAGAAAAGGAAACTACAAGAAGCATCCATTCATAATCGATTCAAGGATTAGCATAAATCAAAGACGCAAGTAAGACAATTCACCATTGAAACACATGCGAATAGAAGAACCTCAAATTCTTTATTAATATATGGAAGTAAGGTTCAGGCGGTGATACAACCATGAGAGGTCCAATCCAGCATCACCTTCCCGACGGAGAGAAATCTCTTCTTCACCTCCCTCAAGCAATCACCCAATGCTCACAACTGTAAACCAACAGCAATTCTTTGCGCTAAATTCCGGCCTCCCAGATCCCATGGGATGAGATCCTTATATAGAGTTTTGGAGTGAAGATAAGTCAGCTTGATGTGTGACTTGTTGTCCTCTTCAACTCCAGTTGTTCTTCAGTTCTTCACTCGGAGTTTCTACCTCCCACTTGGAGTTTTAGAAGATCTTAACTCATCATTAGGCGAATCTTATGATCAAGTGTCTTCTTGGAAGATTCCTGGGCACTGGCACATTGAGAAAAAGATTCCTCCACATGTCCAAGTACGCCCAGCGCAGGTAGCCTTTGTTGCACTTGCGATGCAGCGCAGGTAGCCTTTGTTGCACTTGCTATGTAGCGCAGGTAGCCTTTGGAGCAGCTGCTTTGATCCAAAATTGACCTGTTTTTGAGTGTTTTTCAGTGGAGAACTGATTTTCAGTGCTGTGGTTTGCTGACCTTGTTCCTCTAAGGGTAAGAACAACATGTTTAGGGACTTTGGATCCCTTAGATTATTGACATTTCATGCTCTATGTTGTAAGGCACAAAAATGTCTATAACAGTTGCCCCCTAAAGTATGAGGTCATTTATCGGGTGAAATGCTTATTAGGAGGATCCGAAGTTCATTCAATCGTCGGGAGGTGACCTGTAACAAAATACAATACAATACATTATCTTTTCATACTTTCTTTTCATGATCTAGCTGATGCGGGCATTTCCCATGCTCAGCTTTATAAATACATTTGTTGTACATAAACAGACGATCGTCTGATAATAGACTGATAATTCTCTGCTTTTAATTATCATCCTTTTAGTAGGATGATCATCTGCTGCACATGTCTATGTTTTTATCTCCTGAATACATATCGCAGCCCGGATGGATGAAACTAGATCCGGGGTCTTCAAACTTGTCTGATCTTCACTTTAGTACAAGTCGATCCATGTGAGAATTTCTTGAAGTCGAACATGGAAAGACATCGCTTGATTACCAGTCAATAATGTAAACTGTTAACAAGCGCGAGAGGAATCACCGATAATGATGATGACCCTCAAGGTACTGCAGCACAATTCACGTGGCGTGAATATAGGATCTGACGTCGAACACCACGCAAAGTCTCCTGGTCGAAGGTCATTAATGTATACCTATCGCCGGGAGTGAGAAACTTGCCATTGAGGCATGCAAGCTTCAAAGTACTGAGGGGGTGTTCCTAGATCAACTTCTTGGATAATGAGCTGATGTCGACAAGAAGTGATCCGTCAAAGGAGGGCCTTAATGAATCCCACATCAGTGACACGGAACGGAGCTAGTGATGATGGTGAAAACAATCTGTGAAATATGATTCAGGGTGGCGGTCATGGAAGGATGAAAGATGATGTACGGTAGTGGATGGGACCCAGTTGACACTTTCTGAATGACATCTCTTGAACATATAACGACACTGATGTGATGGATCGGTAGCATTACCCCATGTATGGATGGTATGGCGAGACCATGGTGAAGGGACCGGTGAATGATAATAACCCAACCCGATATTTACGGAGGCAAAAGTGTCATGTTCAAGAGCGACTTGCTACCATTAAGCTTTGAGGTTCTCCCAATTTTTCCCCAGTCATTTCTGACCAGTACCTCTTTATTTTTGTCAAGCTTGAGGATGATAACATATGATTGTTCTATAACCTGTCCTTCGGGCAAGCCCATCGCTATGTTTTAACGAGCCTAGCGATAGGGAAACTCGTTCTTGTCTAAAGACAAGTTTATCGCTATCTAATATTTTTAACGAGCCCAGCGACAAAGACAACTCGGTCCTTTTCATTTTTAGAGAGTCTGAAAAGTGTACATAAAGTAGACTCCAGGGGTCCTTTTTCGTCATCTAATCCCTTAAGTCCAAAAAAGTATAAAACAATACAGAAGGGATGAATGTTCGATAGCTTTATCGAGCCGAACTAGACAAGCGCTCGATCTTTTTGTGCAATAATCCCTCAGGTCCAAAAAATATTAAAATCTAGAGGAGGGATAGCTCTTCCGGTCCTTTTAACGAGCTGGAAGGCCAAAACTCGGCAAACTTTTCATTTTTTACGAGTCAGTGAAAAGAGCTCAAAGAAGACTCGTATTTTGAGGAACGAGTGATAAACAGGGATAGCAGCAGATTCCAGGTACAGGTTGGAATTTTCCAATCACGGCAGTATTACAAGGATGGCTAGGTGGGATCACTCTTCGCAACTGTTCCTCAAAATAGGTAAACAATCAAGGGGAGGTGAATGATCGGCCAAATGAAAAGTGGAGGTGACGGTGCAAACACGACCAAGGCTTTTTATGGCTGATGAATTTACGGTCTCAAATGGTTATTTACTGGTTCATTTTTTCTGGATGAGCTTGAACTCTGGAGGAAGCTTTCTCACATGCTTATGTTTATTTTTTAACGAGCATTAATTCCGCGTTAAAACTGCTCGGTTATTTTGCATGCCCCCAGCATCATAATAACGCATGTCAAAGGAGGGTGCCCCCCAAGCTTCATTGCATTCAACTTGGTGGTTGGAATGAAGGTTTACCTTTGAATTTTGAAAAGGGGATTTGTTTCATTTTTTAATGAGGTTGACACAGTAAAAAAACTATCCTCATTACTCCTTGTTTCATTTTTTAATGAGGTTGACACGAGATAAGAACCATCCTCGGGGCTCATGTATTTACAGTATTTCCATTAGGGCGATGATCCATGCTGACAAAATGTTGAGGAATCTTCCAAATCCCTTAGATATAGAAGATTTCACATTGTAGGTTTCCACTGTGGCTACTTCCGCCAGATTACTCGCCGGCGGTAGGGAAAAAGTACCCATTAAGGCAGGGTCTTTTAGGAGACCTACTCCAACATTTCGAAGCGAATGATCGCTTCCATGGATCATTGGAATGCTTCCCGTAACTTGTGAACTGTCGGGGAGGAAAGTTTGTTGGTCGACGACTGTAATCCCTCCTTGAAAGGGAAATGCAATCTTCCTGAAGTAGGTCGACACAACTGCGGCCATGGCATATATCCAGGGCCTTCCCAGTAGGATGTTGTAATCGAGGTTTCCATCGATTACTTCAACATCAACTTCTACTGTTTTGCCCCCCA
The DNA here is from genome assembly GCA_031772625.1 of Pinus tabuliformis. Classification (NCBI taxonomy): domain Eukaryota; kingdom Viridiplantae; phylum Streptophyta; class Pinopsida; order Pinales; family Pinaceae; genus Pinus; species Pinus tabuliformis. Next base: position 98,124,595 of record CM062814.1, read on the forward strand.
GTTCAACTTGCAAGTTACTTAAAATCCCGTATGGAGTGTATGATCGTCCATCAAATGCTTTTAATGTCGTTGACGATTTCGACAAGGGTGGTGAGCCTAAATTTTTCCAGCAACTCATCGACATAAGACATGTAGATGCCCCCTCATCAATAATTGTTCGATGAACAGTCTTGTTGAGGGCTTTCACTTGAATAAGGAAAGCTAGTTGAGCTGGTAACTTAGGGTCATATCCTTTATGATCAAAGGCCACAAGATTGGAATCCATTGGGCCAATCCCACCTATGGTTGATAATAAAGCTTGCTCTTGGGAGGTGCAATTTTGCGCTACCTCAAGTGTCGACATAGCGGACGACGATTGGGCCAGGTCCTCTATTATATTATAATCCTGTGTTATTCTTTCACGAGGATTAAATGTCGATTGGTGTACTACTCCCTTTGGCGACTTTATCATTGGTTTAGGAACGACGGGTGGCACAAATTTGGTCAAAGTTGTTGTTGAACTACTAGGTTGTTTATTTGCCTTGTTGTTCAACTGCTTTGGATTCCGGTGATCTTTATTCCTTGTCAAAGCATTATTTTGCTGTTTCGAGGTGGACAACATAAGCACCTGGGATCGGGAAGCATTTTGATTAGCAACCAGATTTTGTCTTGGATTAGGAAACGGATCAGTCAATACTGCTGGGGTTTTTGAACTCTTGAAGAGTTTCTTAACTTCAGCTATATGTGGACAATCTTTCGTCCAATGATCCTCATCGCATATATGACACCCTGCCGAGGGTTTCCCTTTCCTTTTCTTTTTCTTCTTGCCCCCTGGTTGCTTCAGTTGTTTTCCCTTGTCGGTCGACATGGCATTTACTTCTGAGGCAAGAAGTTCCTCATTTGCATTTTGACTAGAAATTTTGCGTTTGCCAGTCACGCCATTACTGGCGTGAGAGTCAGTATTCGATTTAGGAGGGGTAGGAATTGAAAATTCAGGTCTGGGGGTGTCAGGTATTTTGTCGTAGAGCGTGCCAGACTGAGTATATACTAAGTCCAGATATTGAGCACGAGCAATGACCTGCTCCTCTGTTACGACTCCCCCCTTGGCCACATCTTCCGTTATAGCCGGAAGTAACGATTTTATAAACCATTCAGCTAACAGCTGATCGGGAACGTAAGTTTTCACCATCCTACGACGACGTTGCCACTCATGTATATGATCAGATATGTGAGTGGCCGTTGTCTGTTTGAAGTTGGTAAGGAGTTCTGTTCCCGTTTCATACCTTATCGTTAATTGAAAATGGGTTAAGAAAGTCGTGGCTAAGGAGCTGAAATTGTCGAAAGAGGCTCTTGGCAATTCAATGTACCATTTAGCCGCTGGACATGTCAATGTCCTCTAGAAGAGACGAAGTCTTATCGAATCATCGTTTAGAGTGTTCGATGAACACCACAGATGAAAAGTCATGACGTGATTCGACGGGTCTTCACCTGGATTTCCATTGAATTTAGGAATGTCCGATGGAAGTTTATGCGGAATCGCTGGCCACCAAGAGGCATAAGCAATTGGATCATTAGTCAGCCGGTTTAGATCTGGTAATTCTAGAGTTGCTATAAAGGGCAACTGTTGGTTCAGGTTAGGCGAAGCATATCTGGGATAATATGGTATCGCCTGAGCAATGGGTCTTTGCAGACCAGCATAATGCTGACAACTTTGACAAGGTTGATGGGCATAACCATTATAGCATGGTTGCCCATTACTTACAAAGACTTGTTGCTCAGGTCCTTGATATGATTGCTGGAATGGCGGTTGTTGAGATTGAACCAGCTCTGGTTGTTGGACCATTTGCTGTTGACCAATACTGGATGATTGACCAAGATGAGGAGTCACAGTACTTGTTTGAGCCTGAGTCGCTCCAGATAAGGAGGCACTACCCTGAGATTGTGATTGAGCCGCTGAGACAAGAGGTTGTTGTATTACAACAGGTAGCGCTTGTACTTGCGACGCATTCGCCATAGCAGGTGTGGTGGTACTATTCGACGCGGGGTGTACTGGTTGCATTGAATATACAACTCCTGGCTGTTGGGGCAGTATTGGTACCTAACCGCTGGATGTAATTCCAGTTTGACCTGAACCTTGTTGTAAACTCCCATATGGTTGTTCTCCGAGAGGGAACAATGAAAGAGCATACTGCCCTCCACATGGTGGAAATCCAGTACTTAAAGGGTAAATTGGCCTTTGAAGACACATTGGATCAATTTGTTGAGTTTCAACATAAGAAGTACCAGATGATAATCTGGATGAAGAAATAGGAACTAACCATATTGTTGTCCCTGATGGGACTCCGGCTTGTTGTTGGCAATTTGCCGGGACAGATGGTATACCAGCAAACATCGTTGGAGTAGCAGCAGGAGGCTCTGCTGTTGCTGTGTCGGACGACACAGTCCTAGATGTTGACGGTTGTTCAGACATTTTGAGTCTATCCAAAAGATTTTAGCGATTCTACAAGAACTTACGATGCCAAAAGACTAACTTCGAAGATCAACGCAGGAATAGGAGGTGATTATGTTCCGTTTAAAATGAATTTTATTATGACGACGCTTTAGACACAACTTGCTTTTTCACTTTTTAAGAGTCGAGAAAAAGCTAAAGATGACTCTAGTCTCCTTCGATGTATTAACGAGCCTGAAGTGAAAAATGCTCAGATGGACTTTTTCAGTTATAGAGTTTGAAAAAGGCCAAAAGAAACTACTCTGGAGTTCTAGGTAGAGGGTGTGCCAAACCTTTCGCGAAACCATAGAATACGTTTTACGGTACGAGTGGTCGATCTTCGTGAATGCTGTGTTCACTACATCGCGATCAGTAGGGCAGCCGACACGGCTTCCTATGGATAAAGGCTTTGTTCCTATAGGGGTCCCCCAATATACGCGACGGTACGCGGGGGCACAAGTCCGTATTAGTGCTATCGTCTCTCAGGAGGAATCACCCACCTTCGTAGAGATCGACAGTCACTATGTTTAACGACGCCGGTTCACATCTCTACCTAGACCTCTACTGTGTTTCGTTATGTTTCAAAGCATTGTTAGATAAATTCAGTTCTTTTTAGGTTGATCTTGCTTAGCAGTTTGCCTTTATGGATCACCACGTGATGTATGATACAACTCCTAAATGCAGTCTAAGAATGATAAGCAAGCTTTTTCGATTCTTTCAACTTATGAAAATCTTAACTACTGAAGGAAAAGAAAGATATCATCTTTTCAAACAGATCATAGAGCACACACTGATGCACTGTCCTAAATCGGCATGCAAACTGTCAAAATGCACATGCACAATGCAAGTATTTCTTTTCTTCTTCCTTAATGTTGATGTATTACAAAAAGAAAGCTGTTGTATGATTTCGAATTCAATTTCAAGCGAAAGCAACAAGTGTTTGTCCAATTATCAAAAGAACACCTTAAGATTCACTCATTTCAACACAAGAAATACTGAAATTTGAACTATATAACGAAAGCAAATGCTCAAGCAGCTATGAACAACAATAAACTAGCTCTCAGAATCACAACGACACTTTCTCATAGGTCTAGATCCAAGAGGTCATAGCAACACTAGTTCACTTTCGCTATGGGAAACTGTGAATGACAGCAAGAAATACAATAAGAACAATCACGGTTTCTTCATACAACTGAGGGGGAATGAAGGCAAAGAGAAGTGGTTTCAGCTGGGTATACAGGTTGACAACAGGCTGCAAAAACAATACTGAAAACTGGGCAACAGACAGTGGGGAATCCCAGTTGCACAAGGAAAAACTGGATCAGCGCAGGTGTTGCACTGTCAATCTGCGATGCAGCGCAGGTAGCCCCTTCGGGACCTGCGTTGCAGTGCAGTTAGCCTTTGTTGCAGCTGCACTGATGAGACAACTCTCGTCTCTCTCAGATTCCGGGTCACAGTTTGCTCAAAAATCAACGGTTTTTGGCCAAATCAGAGGCTATCAGTCAAGTATACACTAGAGGATGATTAAAGGAAGATGAACACTATCACAAAGAGCTTAAAAGAGTCCTTGTGGATCAGCTCTTCAAATCATAAACATGCCCAGCACTGGGCTAGAGTAGCTGCCCTTTACTTTGCATTCGAAGGACTCGAATGCAGTTCGACTCAGTACTCTCTTTGTTCAAGAAATGAATAGCAAGAAACACAAGCTACCAACAAGACACGATCCCCAGTGGAGTCGCCAGTCTATTGTGGGAGAAAGTATCCAACTCGGAATGACCCTAACCCACTCTAAGGGTGAAAGTTCCTTAGCAACAGCTAAAAGCAAAGATATCTAAAGTTTCTTCTTTATGACATGCAAGAGATAAAAGGGGGAGATCCACTTACCGATGTCTTGCGCAAATGGTCGATCCAATATCTTTTGTTTGCCACTTGCTCCCAGCTCCAAGTCTTTTCACGGACCCAGCTACACGAGATCCTACAAATAAGACAAGAAAAGGAAACTACAAGAAGCATGCATTCATAATCGATTCAAGCATTAGCATAAATCAAAGACGCAAGTAAGACAATTCACCATTGAAACACATGCGAATAGAAGAACCTCAAATGCTTTATTAATATATGGAAGTAAGGTTCAGGCGGTGATACAACCATGAGAGGTCCAATCCAGCATCACCTTCCCGACGGAGAGAAATCTCTTCTTCACCTCCCTCAAGCAATCACCCAATGCTCACAACTGTAAACCAACAGCAATTCTTTGCGCTAAATTCCGGCCTCCCAGATCCCATGGGATGAGATCCTTATATAGAGTTTTGGAGTGAAGATAAGTCAGCTTGATGTGTGACTTGTTGTCCTCTTCAACTCCAGTTGTTCTTCAGTTCTTCACTCGGAGTTTCTACCTCCCACTTGGAGTTTTAGAAGCTCTTAACTCATCATTAGGCGAATCTTATGATCAAGTGTCTTCTTGAAAGCTTCCTGAGCACTGGCACATTGAGAAAAAGATTCCTCCACATGTCCAAGTACGCCCAGCGTAGGTAGCCTTTGTTGCACTTGCGATGCAGCGCAGGTAGCCTTTGTTGCACTTGCTATGCAGCGCAGGTAGCCTTTGGAGCAGCTGCTTTGATCCAAAATTGACCTGTTTTTGAGTGTTTTTCAGTGGAGAACTGATTTGCAGTGCTGTGGTTTGCTGACCTTGTTCCTCTAAGGGTAAGAACAACATGTTTAGGGACTTTGCATCCCTTAGATTATTGACATTTCATGCTCTATGCTGTAAGGCACAAAAATGTCTATAACACTGTCCAGTCAAATGTTCAAACTTCTATAACTTCGGTAGTTACTCAGCCGCCAATTGCACCTAGTACTCCATCTCAAACGACTGCTGCAACTACCGCCACATCTACCATACTTACTTCTGGAGTATCGACAACTACGGTTTCTACTGTCACTGTAACCACTCCTCAGACATCTTTACCGTTGTCTGGATCTACGATTCAAACCACGGTCCAGATGCCTGTAGGTCAGCCTGGTATAAGTACGGTTGTCACTACTCAACCTCAATTTGTTCACCAACCGTACCAGGGACAGTACCAACCTGGGCAAGCTGTCCAACAACCAGTTTACCAGTATCAACCGTATCCTGGGTACACTTATCAACAACCTCAACAACCCCAGTACGGTCCAGTTAATCCTGGTTTTCCAGGAGGATATAATATCCCAAATGCGACTCCTGTTCCTAGTTATCCTGGATATCCTCCTCCTGGGGCCGGTATTGTGACCCAGAGTTTTAGAGATCCTAACCGGCAGTTACCGTTTATCGCAACTTTGGATTTACCAGACTTGACGCGCCTAACGAATGATCCAATTCAATATCTTCCGTTCTGGCCGCCAATGCCAAATAAGTTGCCCAGCGATATACCCAAGTTCAAAGGTAAGTATGGAGAGGATCCGTCCAATCACGTGATGACTTACCACCTCTGGTGTGCTTCAAATTCTATCTCGGATGATTCGATCCGCTTACGTATTTTCCAGCGTACACTCATTGGTCTCGCGGCCAAGGGGTACATTGAGTTACCACGGGCCTCTTTTTACAATTTTAGCCAGTTAGCTACCTCGTTCTTAACTCACTTTCAGTTGCCGGTCAGATACGATAACGGCACGGAGTTATTAACTTCACTAAAACAATCAACGTCCACGTATATTTCTGATCACATTCATGAATGGAGACGTCGAAGAAGGCTAGTGAAAGTTTTTATCCTGGACCAAATCTTAGCTGAATGGTTTGTTAAATCATTATTACCGAAGATTACTGAAAATGTAGCTAAGGCCGGAGTAGTTACTGAGGAGCAAGTCATTGCTCAGGCACAATACCTTGACTTAGTTTACACTCAGTCGGGTACGTTACACGAGAAGATTCTGGATCTTCCAAAGTCGAATCAAATCGCTGTTGCTCCTTCGGGATCTCATGCCGCTGATGGTATGATTGGTATCGTGAATACAAAGAGCAAGAAGAAGTCTTCCAAGGCTTCAACTACTCCTATTATCACTTTGCCCGATTCCCCGACAGGAGAGTCTTCTCCTGAACTTACCGCCGATATTCACGCTGTAGAGTCATCTACGGCCAAATCAAAAAATGGAGGAAAGAAGAAAGGAAAGAAGAAGACTAAAGCAGACAAGGCTCCGAAGGAGAAAACGGAAAAGTCGGAAACCAATGACGAAAAGCGCAAACCTCGATATCCTTGTCTTATTTGTGAAGAGGATCATTTTACGAGAGATTGCCCTCATCGGGCCGAGGTTGTGAAAATAGTCAAAGGTTCTCCCACTCCTGCTGTGTTAAAAAATCCATTTCCGGAGCAGGAGAATAAGATGATAGGTTCTTCCTCGAATGCCAGTGAAGAACCCATTTTGATGATGTCTCATGTGAGGATTGCGACTCGATCGCAAGATTATGGTAGTAAGAATCCTGTTGATGGTAAGGAAGCAGAATCTTCTCACTCTAACCCATCAACCTCAGCTCCTGGTTCCGATCCACTACAGATCGAGAAACCTAACCCAGACTTAGTAATTAAACCGCCCGCCAAGGGTGTACTTCGAAGGTCTGCTTTCAATCCACATGCGAGAGCGGCCCAGAATTACAACATTGTTGAGGACATAGCTGTTTCACCCTCAGCAATGTCGGCGTTAGAAGTGCTGCAATCATGCCCAGCACAACGAAAATTACTTTTGTCGGCTATAGGAGCTGTTGATGTTCAGGACCCGAATCTAATAATCTTCGATCTAGAAAATAGTACACCGCGCCTCCTCCATCAAATGGCTTTCCAAATTCCAGTGATAGTCAAAAACAGGCCTATTCATAAGACTGTGATTGATGAGGGAGCTTCTACATGTATTATGTCGATTCAATGTTGGAGATCCCTTGGTTCTCCTTCGTTGAACCAATCCCCCACCATCCTTAAGGCCTTTGATGGCCGTGGGTTCCGTCCGTTTGGTATTCTACAGGAATTGCCTATAGGGGTAGAAGGTAAAACCGTTAGTCTGGATGTGGAAGTGGTTGATGCCCCTCTAGACTACAACCTTCTTTTGGGTCGAAGTTGGTCATATGCTATGACGGCGGTCGTTTCATCGGTCTTCAGAGTAATTAAGTTTCCACATAACGGTAAGATCGTGACTATTGATCAGCTGACATACTTTTCATCCGACCCAGCCTCTTCAGAGAGTATCCAGCATGTCGGTAAGACGACAATCCCTTATAGGGACGTTGGTGTAGGTTTAGTTAAGGATTCCGGTTTACTGGGAACTTTTCCTCTCCCTCCACTCAGCGTAGAACCTTCATTTGCAACAATTCATATGATTACATCAGAAAACATTATTTATGATGATCCTTGGATTGTCCCATCTGACTCTGAGATAGACTCGTTCGGTGATGCTATGCCTTTGAGTCCATATGAAATTGCTTATGAAGCTGTCATGTGTTTTACCGACTCTCATTCAACCGAAATCGACCCAATGAATGTGGTCAGTGAAGAATCACTTTTCACCTCAACCTTAGAACGGATAACGTTTCCCGAAGTCGTGTCATCTGACGAACAACTTCGCGAAATCCTAAGTGTAGACGATCTACCATGGGAAGATCTTCATCACAAATCTTCGTTTTTACCTAAGGATGATGCATTTGAAAATGATTTTTCATCTATCTTTACCGCTGAATATGTCAAAGACGCTCAGGATCCAACGAAACATTCTGATTCAGAGTTGAATTTAGGGAATATTTCTTGTACTATTCCCATTGATATTTCAGTGAAACCCGGAATTGAGGAGAACATTCATATAGGTGCCGCATGTACAGAAGATGAAATCCAAACTTACAAGACCCTATTCCAAGAATTCCGCGATGTGTTTGCCTGGTCTTACAAGGAAATGCCGGGAATCGATCCTGCCATTGTTGTTCATGAAATAAAGACCTACCCGGATGCTAAACCCGTCCAGCAACGGTTGCATCAGATTCACCCTCGAAAAGCGGCTGTGATTAAAGCAGAAGTCAAAAAGCTGTTGAAAGCAGGTTTCATTTATCCGATCCCGTTAACGGATTGGGTATCGAATATTGTTTCGGTCAATACGAAACAAGGAACAATAAGAATCTGTATCGATTATAGGGATATTAATCGAGCTTGTCCAAAAGACAACTATCCTACGCCTTATATCGATCAAATTATTGATGATTGTGCCGGAACTGAAATGTTTTCCTTCATGGATGGTTTTTCGGGCTATAATCAAATCAATATTCTACCTGTCGACCAACCAAAAATGGCATTCATTTGTCCATGGGGGACATTTTCTTATTGCAAATTACCTTTTGGGCTTAAGAATGCCGGGGCCACTTTTCAACGGGCGATGTCTTACGCATTTCATGATATCAAGCACATTGTGCAACCGTATCTCGATGATTTGCCTGCTCATTCATTCCATCGAGCTGATCACCTTGTCGACCTACGAGCAATCTTTATGAGGTGTAGGCATTATCGAATTCAGTTGAATCCCCACAAATGTTTTTTTTGTATAGAAACAGGTCGATTGCTGGGATTTGTTGTTTCAAAAGCCGGCATTCGTGTCGATCCCTCGAAAGTCGAAGCTATCATCAAATTGCCTCCTCCTTCGAGTTTGCGCCAACTCCAAAGTTTGCAAGGGAAAGCGAACTTTTTACGCCGATTCATCCCAAACTACGCCGAGGTCACTAAAAGTTTTACACGGTTGTTGAAACAGAACATTCAATTATTTTGGGACGAGATTGCCCAACAATATTTTGATGCACTTAAACACGCGTTGACCCATGCACCGTTGTTGCATCCTCCCAACTACAACCAGGACTACTTCTTATACTTCGCAGCTTCGCATTCCACCATTGGAATGGTGTTAGTTCAATAAGATGAATTCGGAGCAGAACATGTGATATATTATCTCAGTAGGACCTTAAATCCCACTGAGCTAAAATATTCGCATGTGGAGAAATTGGCCTTGGCCGTCGTTCAAGCTGTCCAGCGTTTTCGTCACTACATTCTTCTCCATAAAACTACAGTTATTTCGGATTGCAACCCTATGATTTAAATTTTGACAAAACAACTGGTAGGGGGCAAGTACTCTAAATGGATCGTTATCCTGCAAGAGTTCGACTTGGAGTTTGAAAAGTCCAAGTCTAATAAATCCTTAGTTTTTGCGGAATTGATGTGTGATTTCCCGTGTACTGACACGGAGACTGTGGCAGAGGAGTCCATTGCGGACGAATCTTTGTTTCTTATCAGTACTTTAGATCCGTGGTACGGGGATATAATCATCTATCTCCAAACCCAAACCTTTCGGCCTGAAGCTTCAAAGGCGGAACGTCGAAAAATTTGGTTTCAATCCCAGCAATACAAAATTATTGGAGATACACTTTATCGCCGGGGGGCAGACTTAGTTTTTCGACGTTGTTTAACTCACGAAGAGGTTGAGAGGGTTTTGAATGATTGTCACTCTGGAGCATGTGGCGGTCATATGTCTGGGTATGCCACAGCTCAGAAGGTGTTGCGCGCTGGTTACTTCTGGCCATCTATGTTTAAAGATTGTATCATTGCAGTCCGGAAGTGCCACAACTGCCAAGTGTTTGATCGAAAGATGCGCGCACCACCTGCTCCTCTCCACCCTATAATTTCCATTGGCCCATTCGCCAAATGGGGTATCAACTTTATTACTTGTAACCCTCACTCGGCCGGGGGGCATGCGTATATCATCCTCGCGGTTGATTATTTCACTAAATGGGCAGAGGCGATGCCTACGTTCGACGCAAGCGGAAAAACAGCTGCAGTTTTCGTATTCAATCATATTATAACTAGGTTTGGTGTCCCACAAGCAATCATTACTGACCATGGGAGCCATTTTCGAAACATCATGATGACTGAGCTTACAAGCCAGCTTGGTTTGCGCCACGATAGCTCTACTCCTTATTATCCGCAAGCCAACGGTTTGGTTGAGTCTATCAACAAAGTCCTGGTTATCATGATCCGACGAACCATTGGTATTCATCGGTCGAATTGGCACAACATGTTATTTTCGGCGCTATGGGCATACCGAACCTCAGTGAAAACTTCAACAGGGTTCACTCCTTTCCAGCTAGTTTATGGCTTGGAAGCTGTGTTACCCATTGAATGCGAAATCCCCTCACTTCAAATGGCTGTCGAATTACTCCCAGCTACTTCCGAAGAGGAGAAACGTTTATTGTACTTAGCTAAATTAGATGAGACTCGACGTGATGTTGCATTAGCAATCGAGACTCACGCGAAGTGAATGAAAGCTCAGTATGATAGAAATGTGACCCCTCGAAGTTTTTCGGAGGGAGACCTAGTGCTTTTATATGATCAAGCTAACGATAAGCTAGGTGCTGGAAAATTCGTTCCTATGTGGCATGGACCCTATATTGTAAAGCGAAAGCTAGCAAAAGGGGCTTATGAGATGGTAAATTTTGATGGGGACTCTTTGGGTAAACCCAGAAATGGACTTTACCTAAAGAGGTATTATGCTTAAATGGTGGGTATGGAGAAGTTTTAGTTAGGTTAGGTTTTCTTTCTAGCTAGTATGTTTGTTAGTTAGTCAGTGTGCTTAGCTTAGCGAGTGTGTTTTTCGTCGTTATTCTGGCTTATCTTGGTTTTACTCTTGATATCGCAGATGTCGACGCCTCTCCAAACATACATTGGATTTGCTGATGGTGCTTGTCGTAGTACACGGAATATCTCTTCCGCAGCTTGGGTTATCTATTCACCCTCTGACGAGTTAGTTTCTATGCATGGGGTAAGCCTCGGTCAAACAACGAATAACATTGCAGAATACAGTGCAGTGGTTGAATTATTATCCGAATCTATTTCATTTGGAATTCGACGTTTACACTAGAAGTTAGATTCTGAACTTGTTATATTACAGCTTAATAGAGTTTATGCCATTAGAAATCCTGTGTTATTAAGGTTGTTTTTGGGAGTGCGTCTCTTGGAACGTGAATTTGATTACATTGAATATCAGCATATTCCAAGGTCTTTAAATACATTAGCAGATGCAATTGCTTCTCGAGTGTTGGACAGACATTTACGATAATCATGCAAGTAAATTTAAAAACATTTCATCACATATGTTAAACAAGATAAGTCGGTAATAGTGATATATATATAGATAGGAGTGTGTCAAAAAAAAATATACATCGTCTTCGATCATAGGTTGAAAAACACCTTATGATCGGCAAAAATGATAAAGTACAAAAAGTCAAAAATGTCATATGTGTCTACAAAGTGACTAGCCAATCACTGGTGGTGCTCCCTATAAGACACCACTGCACGGGCTACCTTACGCAAAAATCTCCTAAACGGTCCAGGGACTGCGACTACATAGCGCTGAAGCCTGATAGGAATATCATCCATAGTAGTCTCAAGTATATCCACCGTCAAACGCTCTAGATCATGCTCCAACTCAGCTAGTACCTCTGCAGCCGCCGCATCTTGTGGGGCCGGTACCGGTGCAACTGGATGTCTCCTCTCAAAAGGCCGGAGGTTGGCTGGGCGCTGTGGACCAACATCTGCATTTTGAAAAATTTTACTGTCAGTTTTGAGTCGATATATATAAAAAACAAAAAAAATACATAATTTGAAAACTTGTGAAAAATAAAGCACCTCTGTCATCCCATTTTCTCCCTGTGGAAGAACCATGTCTGGATCACCTCGAAAATCTACTCCGGCATACGGAAAGTCCTGGATCGAGAAAACCTGGTCCTCCAACCAGTGAAAGTAACTATCAGAAAATCGAACAACTGTCGCGCCCTCGTCAGGATGTCGGGCCATCACCGCAACCCATCGTACCATCTTTGGCTCCCAAGGACCCAAGATATCAACAGTGAGTTGCTGAGGGATCAGCATTAGAACTCTCTCTAAGGCAAAGCTCACGACTAAAGGCCCATATCCAAAAGTTTTCAGTCGTCCGTTCTTTGCCTTAGTCATTTGGCTCTTCACATTAGCCGACACAGCATCACACCAGTTGAAAATGGTGCCTTGGTAACAGTCAATTTCCATCCGCATTTGGGACCCGGAAGCAATGTGTAAAGCGGCTACGCCGCAAATTCTGGTAACCGTGAACGTTATAACTTTGAGTTCACGCAGAGAGATGTGTTTGATCTCCACGCCTTTCGAATGGTGTGCACCAATCTTCCCGGAGACTAACAAGGGATTGGCCACCCGGCCTAGTCCCGGCTAGATTGAGTTGCTCGCCTCTATTTGGCAAGCCAGTGAGAAAGTATACATCAGAGGGCTCTATCTCGAGCTGGTGCCCTCCTATGTAAAAGCATTGCTCTTGAACATTCCATCTCTCAACCAGCCATTCTAAGAATCTCACCTGAGCCCTCATGCCAGGTATGGCCCAGTATTTATATAGCCCGCATTCTTTTAGGGCATCAATGGAAGGTTGATGTTCAATTGCAGCTAAATCAACTTCCTCATGCTCTCTTTCTCTTCAATCCAACATGGTGAGTGCCCTACACACCAAGAAACAATGATTAGAACTGATTTGGGGAAATTTGAATGGTTATTTGTGGAGATTGGGGTTTTAAAATCCGCCTTTCACGGAGGACGCACCCCGCGTTTACAACACAGGGCGTCCGGACGCAGCTGGCCTGAAGGTGGGCTGCGTCCCCCGACCATTTTCCTGTATAGGAAAAAGTCGGGGGACGCAGGTCACCCGAAGGGCACCTGCGTCCACCGAGGGGCGCATTTTGAAACCTAAACCCCCCCAAAAAACAAAACTAAAACCTAAAAATCAATTTTAATCGGATGAAATTGAAAAGTAGGATGTTGTAAAATACCTGGAAGAGACGGCGTTCGATTCTGACGGTCGGATTTTCCGCAGCGACCACGGGAGGTTTCTTGCCAAAAGTCCTTTTTTCAACCTCAACAGTCAAACGGTAAAAATGACATTGTAAAAAGTCTTTTTATAGGTTTTTTGGATGAATTTGTTCATTTTTCACCATGGAAGGATGTTTTTCGATGTATTTTTGCCTATCTTAAACAGGTATGAGTAATGTGTTGTTTTTGTGCAGGACAAAGGGACTTAGAGGGAAAATTGTCATTTTTCACGAACCAAAATATCAGAGTCATCTTTTAAGCCCTTTTCTGACTCCTAAAAAATGAAAAGATTGCCGAGCGTTTCTTTTACACTCGTTAAAACGGAATTAAAAGACGGTCCCCTTATAGCTCTTTTCTGACCATAAAATCAGGAAAAGATTGCCGAGTTTTTGTCGTTTCAAACTCGATACGGAAATAAAAGGACGTGTCCTTGATCGCTTTTTACTTTTCAGGTCAGTGACACTAATTATGAAAGTAATCCTTGGTCGCAAGATCAAGCGGTTCCCCCAGGTATTATTTTATACTTTTTCGGGCTTGAGGGACACAAATCTACGAAAAAGTTCAACTTGGAGTCTTCTTATGTTTTTCAGACTCTCTAAAATTGAAAAGCGCCGAGTTTCTCCTATACTGGGCTTGTTAAACATTTCACAGTAAAGGACCTGTTCAATTACAAACAGGAACGAACCACTCCTTCCTAGGGTTCGAATCAAAACTAGGTTGGACTCATCCGAAGGATGAGCTTATAATCAAGCATATGTTATCCTCCTCAAGCTTGTTAAAAATAAAGAGGTACTTGCCAGAAATGGTGGGGGAAAAGAGAGAAGAATGAGCCTATTTGTTACCTTTTGTCTCAGAAGAAACTTTATTACCACTCTTGAACACGACACTTTTCATTTACCTGGGTTGGGAAATCCTTTACCTCACAGTTGATCAAACCACTTTGAAAGTCTTCAGCCGGGTTCCGGGGATTAACTTTGAGTTATTCAGCACCAACCCATCTGTCGTGTCGTTATGTGTTCAAGAGGTCTGCAAGAAAAACTTTCATCTGCAAAATACTTGTCATCCATTTGAGCATCCCTGAGTCAGTCCTTACAACAACATTTCTTCAACTTGAACAATGATTTCGTGTTGCGGGCTTGCCTGCAACGGGTCGCTTTCTATCGACATCAGCACATTATCTAGAGAGATGACTTAGAAATCGTCAGTACCTTGAAGTCTGCATGCATCAATGGCAGGTTTCTCGCCTTTGACGTCAGTTTACATCATTGACTTTCGATCGAAGGATTCCGTGAAATGTTCGACATCAACTCATTCATTCACATCTCATGGATTGTACTGGGTACTTTGAGAACCATTGACATTACTGGTGGTCTCTCTCATGCTTGTTAACAGTTTTCATCATCGACTGGTAATCAAGCGGTTTCTACCATGTTCGACATCAACTCATTTATTCGCATGGCTAGAATCGTACCAATTCGAGAAGTAGAAATGAAGACCCTGGATCTAGTTTCCACCATCCAGGCTGCGAGGAGTTTTGTATTCATTATCTAAGTAGACTAATTACAAACGGATGGTTGTGCCCATACTGTGTCTACAAAAGTCTATGATTATGATGTACTACAAGATCATTCCTGTATCATAGTAGTTAGTATGTTAGTTAAAGTTTTAATCTGAGTATGGGAATGCCTACCTCAGTGATGATATAATCTTATACATGTATTTTGTGTTGAAAATTGCAGGTTCTGACCAGGCTCTCCACGAGATAATCCTTGAAATGATAAAGCGCTTCACCCTTCCTAGATATTACAAAACCCTAATCTATTTCAGGCTTCGCACTTTAGGGGGCAATCTGTTATACTAAAAAATGTCACCATGACTATTTACAGTTAGGATGACTCTATCAACAGTCATGCTACCCTCTTAAGCAAGTCTTATGCCTCTGCTCTCCATGTCAAACTCCAAAAAAGAGAGAAAGTCTTTCTAAATGTATTTATCTCTGGGGACGCAGGTTCTCTCGACCTTACCTGCGGGGACGCACCCAATGTTCACAAAAACTGCGTCTTTGGACGCTCTGTATGTAAAGGTGCAGGTGCGTCCCCCTGAAAAGGTTAAAATGCGCAAGTTTCATCTTTAAAAAGTCACTTGTGGTCATTTCTAGAGCATTCTAGAAGGTTGTTCGACGTGTATTGAGCACCTCCAAATGGTTCATGCACTCCTACCAAAGAGGAACTTATCCCATCAATAGGGGAGCTATCCCATCCAAAGAGGGGCTTATCCCATTGATGGTGGACCTGATTAACTTCCTCTTGAGCACTATAAATACAGGCATTGGGCCAGAAGGAGAGGAGGTTGAAAGCTATACATTTCTAAGGGTAAATGCTGTAGGAATTAGGACTCCCATTTAGAAGCTTGTGAGGAGAGATTGCCATCTTTGCTTGTTCTATTTGGAAGTGGGTGAGCTTTGTCAAAGTAAAGGAGAACTCTTGATGGACCCTGGGAGGGACTTGCACAACACCAAGGCTCAGGTTGTATTTGTTCCTTTTGTTACCTATTAATGCAAATGAGTCCATTCTTCTCAATAACTTTTTATTTATGAGTTGTTTCATGTACTCCTTGGTCTATGTGTTAAATATGTTTTATTCTATGAGATTATCAAGTGCTATTTAATCGTTTGATTGTTAGTGTATGCAGGTTTCAAAGTGAAGGAGGAGCTCATCCGGATCAGTGGAGCTGGACTGCTACAACAGCGTTGGATTACAGGTAGGATCTAAACACTTGATTTCCCATATAGTAAATGCATGTTTAGAGAAGGATTGCTCTCGTTTGTCTTGTTTGTCACTAGAGAGTCTTAGGCTCCTAGGGAGGTTGGTTGTGTCCGCACAATCGACTCTTTCCGCCTGACACATACTACATCCTTGCATGCAAAAGGAATTCTTTCCTTGAGGATTGCACAATTACTTCTTTGGGTTTTGCGAGTGTGATGAGGCCAATTCACACATGTGGCTTCACTGGACCCCAAGAAAAACTATGCAAGGAAATAAGAGGCTTGGAGGGCTTGAGGACGACATATACTATGTCTATTCAGGCTGTGAGTTATATTGTTTGATCACAGAGAGAGCAGGATAGCTTAAGAGTTGATTCTTTTTGTAAATTGAACAAGATTTCCACTTGTATGATAATACAAAGATTGGGGTTTTAGGCTGAGGCTTTCCCCAGGTTATTTCTTTTGTGTTACGTGTGATTGATTTCTCATTCTTAGTTATATGTGTTCTCTTGATCTCGCTCAATTCTATTAAGCTTCTGCAAAGTGTTGTAAAAGTAGATCTTGTATTTTGTTTTAGTATATTGCATAATCTGTTGATCTACAATGGGAATTTCTACATGGTATTGGAGCAAAGGTGATCAAGGTGAAGAACAGTATACAAGAAGGAGGAGTTCAAAGGTTTTGGTTCCTGAATATAGAAATTGAGTTCTTATCACATCTCAATTTCACCAATGACGTTCAACAGTTTAAGACTCGAGTATGCCCTTGATGGCAGCTCGAGTTATATAGCTTGGAAGGATCGCATGGAGGCAGTATTAGAGGATAATGGTTTAAAGGACTTCATTGATCAAGAAGTCCCCAAGCTGACTGATGCTACTCAACTAGCAGAATGGAAGAAATCTATGGCTAAAGCAAGGAGAATCCTCCTGGAGGGAGTTCGAGACCACATTGTCTCGAGCCTCCATGGGAAGGAGACACCATTTTTGATGTGGAAAACATTGAAATATCTATATCAGAATAGCAGCAATCAAAGGAAGCTAGCACTGAAAGACAAGCTTCATAAGATCAAGTGTGAAAAGGACAACATGATCTCTACATATCTAAACAAGCCCACCACCTGCAGGGATGAGCTTGGAAGTGTAGTGATCACGACCGCTGATGATGAAATGGTGAGTCTTGCACTCCTCTGTCTTCCTAAGTGCTGGCATAGCTACCAAGACTCGGTTAATGGAAGAGAAAAACTGCCAGACTGGGAATGACTTTGGTTGGATCTGATGCAAGAGGAAATAAGAAGAAGCACCAAAGATGGATCCTCATCGAAGCAAGAAGATGAGGAAAATCTAGCCTTAGCGAGTAAGGTGAGAAAGGGAAAGGGAAGGCGTCCCATCCCAAATCTAGTTCTTCCCATATTGACAAATCGAAAGTGCGATGCTTTCATTGTCATGAAGTGGGCCATTATGCTACGAATTACCCACAGAAGTAATCCAAGAAGGGTTCCTCGAAGGGCTCTGATGGTAAGGCACTGGCCTCACAGTTTGAGCTAGATTTATCGCTTATTGCATGCATGGTTTCATCCATGGTGGGATGTGTGTGGTACCTAGATAGTGGAGCTTCATTCCACATGTCAGGTGACAAGAATCTTTTCATTACCTTGGAGGAGAAGGATCTCCAGATGCAGATCGAAATGGGCGATGATGGAAAGTACCGCATTTTAGGTGAAGGTATGGTTGTGCTTCAAAGGGGGCATGGAGCTCCCCTCACCCTGACTGATGTAAAGAATGTTACCAGGTCTGAAGAAGAATCTTGTGTCTGTCACTATGCTAGAAGATAAAGGCTATGATGTAGTATTTAGTAAAGGAAAGGTATTTCTGAGGCATATCGGTACTGGATAGACAAAGTGAATAGGGATTCGAATTAAGAATCTCTACAATATGGAGGTAGACAATTGTGTTGCATTGAGTTCCAAACCCGAGATGGTGCATAGCCAAGATGTTGGCGAGCTATGGCATAGAATATTGGGCCACTTGCACCATGGAGCCCTTAAGATCATGCAACAAATTTCTACCGGATTACCCAAGGGAATACTTGAGTAGACGACTACATGCAAAGGTTGTACCTTAGGTAAGTATGTGAAATCTTCCTTTCTGGATCGAGACAGTAGAGCTGGAGCAATCCTGGAGTGAGTTCACTCAAATGTTTGTGGACCCTTCTCTACAGCCTCCACTACTAAACAAAGGTACTATGTTCCTTTTATTGATGATTTTTCTCGTAGATGTTAGATCTACTTTATGCAAAAGAAGGATTAGACCTTCTTGAGGTTTTGTGAGTTTAAAGCCTTGGCAGAGAAAGAATCTGGAAAGAAAATAAAAGCCTTTCATAGCAACAATGGTGGAGAGTATGTCTCCCAATATTTTAAAGACTTTTGCGCTGAAAAAGGCATTAAACGAGAATTGACGGCACCCCATAACCCATAGCAGAATGGGGTGGCTGAAAGGAAGAACAGATTGATTGTGGGAGTAGCTCGAGCAATGTTGCATGACCAAAGCCTACCACTGCATTTGTGGTCTGAGACATGCAATATAGCAGTATACTTGCATAATAGAAGCCCACGCTGTATATTGGGAATGAAGACACCTATGGAGGCCTATTTCGAGAAGTGACTTGATGTAAGTCACTTC
Organism: Pinus tabuliformis; assembly: GCA_031772625.1. Classification (NCBI taxonomy): domain Eukaryota; kingdom Viridiplantae; phylum Streptophyta; class Pinopsida; order Pinales; family Pinaceae; genus Pinus; species Pinus tabuliformis. The sequence continues at coordinate 98,143,402 of CM062814.1, forward strand.
CGAATCTTTGGATCATCAGTTTACTGTCATGTGACCAAAGATGCCAAGAAGAAGCTAGACCCAACAACTGAGTCGGGAATACTTGTGGGGTGCATGGATACACCCCACAACTATCGGGTGTACCTGCCTTCCGCTCAAAGGACTGTGGTACGTAGGGATCTGAAGTTTGACGAGCATAAAACCATGTAAGTGTCACTTGAGAGGGAGCTTAAGTTGCATGTAGAGGAGAAACTTTCAGTTCCTAAGGAGGAGGAGCCTCAAATTGATGTCGAGCAGCCGCATGCAGAGGACCCAGGAGTGGAGACATCCACTCATGTTGATACTTCCAGAGATGGGCGAAAACACTCAAGGGAAGCTAACAAGTTGATGTTGGATGCGCGGGAGAATGTGGGACAACCATCTTATCATTGCAGACAAAGGTGGTCGCCCAAGTGGTACACTGGGTACATGGCCCTGGTTGGGGAGTGTGTAGATACCAAGCCTTCTTCATTCGAGGAGGCAGTGCAGAAACCAGTCTAGGTTGATGCAATGGTAGAGGAGTACAACTCTATCATTTGGAACAGTGTTTGGGATGTTGTCCCAAGGCCTCAGGGCAAGCTAGTGGTGATTTCCAGATGGCTTTACAAGGTAAAGCAGGCAGCTGATGGTAGTGTTGAGAAACATAAGGCAAGGTTTGTTGCTCAAGGTTTCTCACAGGTCAAGGGGATCGACTACGATGATACTTTTTCTCCCATAGCAAGGTACTCATCAATTAGATTGATGTTGGCACTATCAGCTCGGTGGGATGGAAGATCCACCAGATGGATTTCAAGACAACATTCCTCAGTGGGAAGATTGAGGAGGAGTTGTACATTGAGAAGCCAGAGGGTTTCGAGACCTTCGATCGTGAGTTGCATGTGTGCCGACTCAAGATGGCTTTATATGTGCTAAAGCAAGCACCCCATGCTTGGTACACCAGTATCGACAGCTATTTCACTGGTTTGGGCTTCACCAAGAGTGAAGCAAATGCGAACCTTTACCACATCATGGTAGAAGGTAAACCATTGATCATTGTTCTTTATGTTGATGATTTGATTTTTACAGGTGATGATCAGTTGATACAGTCTTGCAAGGAGGACCTTGCAAGAGAGTTCGAGATAAAGGACATGGGCCTTATGCACTACTTTCTAGGCATGGAGGTGTGGTAGAAAGATGGTGAAGTATTTGTGTCTCAAGGCAAGTATTCCAATGAGATACTCAAGTGCTTTCACATGGATAAGTGCAAGCCCATGCAGACTCCTCTAGCTGGGAACTGGAGGAAGGAGGATGCTACTTCAAGCAAGGTAGTAGCTACTACTATTTATCGGCTATTGGTGGGTTCACTTATGTATCTGGTGAACACACGACCTGACTTATGCTTTGCGGTGAACCAGCTGAGTCAAGCTATGGTTTAGCCTACCAAGCTATTTTGGAAGGTAGCGAAGCATGTGCTGAGATACCTCAGAGGCACATCTCAGTTCAGATTGTGGTACAAACGGACAAAGGGAGTGAAGCTTCAGGGCTTCACAAATGCGGATTGGGTAGCGAGTCCAACAGACCGGAAGAGCACTTTTGGAGGTATCTTCAACCTTGGTTCAAATGCTGTTTCCTGGTACAACAGGAAACAGAGATCAGTTGCATTTATCTCAGTAGAGGATGAATACATGGCAAAGAGTTAGGATGCATGTGAGGCCATTTGGATGCAAAAGATTCTAGTGGGATTGTTTGGTTAGAGGATGGATCCTACAGTGATCTACTGCGATAAGAATCCAGTTTTTCATGACAGGTCCAAGCACATTGATATCCAGTATCACCATCTTTGAGACTGTGTGGTTAAGAGGATCATGTTGTTGCTGTATGTTTCAACCAAGGAACAGGATGTAGATATTTTGATGAAGGAATTGTCAAAATTCATGTTCGAGTTCCACAGAGACAAGATTGGGGTTATTGACAATCCCTTTCTTGATAAGAGGGAGTGTTGAAAATAGCAACAATAAATGCTAAAAATAGCATTGCTATAAATAACAGTTCAACCCGTGTTGAACATAGCAACAAGGAATGAAAAATGGAAGTGCTAAAAATAGCATTCTATAAATATAATTTCGGGATACCTTCCTATTTTAGTTAGTCCCTAAACTAAAATAGTGAAGTAAAATTCGAATTTGATCTTAGCAGTTGTTTGTAAAATAATTAATTAATTCATCTTGAGTTAATTAGTTAAGGAAAATCAAACATAAAGTCTATGTGAGGACATGCAACAATTTCTCCATTAATTGAGGAATTTATCCATCAATTAAAGAGATAAGGATGAGTTGTAATATTTAGTTGTAATTAGTTGGCTCAGTTAATTGAGTCAAGTCTAGTTAGATTAATTCAAATAGTTTGTTGAATTAATGTAAGTTCAGTTAGTTAATGCATGCATGCATGTAACTGTTGCACTTTAGATAACTGAATATTCTCTCATAAATAACTCATGCATGTCAGTTTAGACAAAGACCCAGTTGAGATCATATGGAGGGGCAATGTACTATTAGTTGCTAGAATATTCCATTATGAATATTCCTTGCATGCAGAAGGAATTCTTTCCCTGAGTATTGTGTTTTAGTATATTGCATAATCTGTTGATCTACAGTGGGAATTTCTACAATTATATTTGTATGGCTCCACTTGTGAGAAGGGTTCTGGAGCAGGAGTATGGATTGTTCCACCAGATTGTACAAGTCAACTACATTCATTTAAACTGCATTTGGACTCTTCAAATAACATGGCAGAATATGAAGCTCTCATTATTGGGATAAATCTATTAAGAGAGAAAAAGGCGAACAAAATTCATAATTTTGGAAATTTGGAGCTAACTATGAACCAAGTCAAAGGTACTTATCAAAATAAGCATTCGAGAATGAGAGCCTAGAAGAATGAGGTCTAGGATTTATTTTCTAACTTATTTTTTGAGCATGAGATCTCACTGGTATCAAGAGAGGAGAATGGAATTGCAGACTCTTTAGCAATAGCTGCTAGTGCAATTAGAATTCGAATTTATCCAAATGAAAAGTATGAGATTAATGTTAGACATAGGCCTTCAATTCTAGATAATACAAAGCATTGTGTTGGGTGTGGGATCCCCCAAGGGCAGTTTTGGGGCTAAAAGCCCATATTTTGGTCAAATTTGGTAATCCAAATGTAAAGACTCCGCATTTTGTGGTCGCGGAGCACGTAGTTTTTAAAGAGTCATAGGGTTGTCCGCCCTTATTTTGAAAATGTAATGTCGGCTATAGAAGATCTACCCATGGTCCGCGGACCATGGGATTATATAAATAAAGCTAAGCTCTAAGTAGTTAGGGGCATTATGGAATCAATGAAGGAAGATCAAACATGTATGAGAGACAGCTCTGAAGTAGAAGTCTAAGTTTTGGGCCGTAGAGTAGGTAGAGGCTCTACAACTGAGTGCGTGGACCCCTGCAACTTAGTGTGCAGGGCAGGTCAAATCTGTAATTGTTCAGAATTATCAATAAAGAGAAGTATTCTACAATTTCTGCATCTTTATTTCCTATTTATGCATCTGGTTATATTTGGTTATGAATTTCACTTATAATGCTTAAATGATGCGCGAATGTATGTAATTGTATTAGTTAAGTGAACACAAGTAAGAACATATGTTTACGTGAAGCTAACAAAGATCTGTTAACAAGACGAATAAGATACATAACCTAGTTTGGGAAATATCACAGCTTGCTGCTCTAGCAGTGTGAAAGTATATCAACCCCTGGTTAGGGTTGCGTGAAAGCCGATTGTACCCTTTCGCGAAGGTACTGAAGGGTGGAACATAAGGTTAAGAAACCTGCTCACATGCAGTTATAGCCGAGATAAATAGACATCACCTCCATCTGAAGAGTGTGGAAACTTGGTTCCAACATCCCCCCATACTACTTCGAGTGAGACTCCAATCTGTGCTCCGCGGGCTGATGCCGAAAGTGCCAGTAGTGTAGGGATTTGTTTGGATAACTAATGTTGAAATTGGGTCATGCCCCCTTAAGCCAACAAATGGTTTCATTGTCAAGACCAGAATCTACATAGAGATGTGTGATGTCGTATCATTGAAATCCAACTAAAAAAGAAACCAAGGGTTGGTTGGACAAAAGGATTCACAAGTTCGTGGCACAAGAAAACAAAAACACGTGACTATTAAAAGAACAATGGTTGGACCAATACCTTTATACAGAGATCCACTAAATATTTTTCATCTTTTTCCATATTGAGCTATACGAGTGGATCACAAAGCTAGCAGATAGTGAAGGAAGGTGGAAACTTTACGGTCCTATTGTGTGGACCCCAGAGCTAGTGTGAATGATGGAAGCATCGGAGGATAAGATCATGTGCGTTGTCAATCATTGGCTCAATCACATCATAGGAGGATTTGTTACTGAATTCATGGTCGACACCTCAGTCAACTATAGTGAGGCGGAGCGACGATTTTTCAAGGGACCGCGAGGTAAGTACATAAAATCTTTGAATACTTGGACTAAAATGTTATTGTACCAAAAATGGGTTATGCAACTACCTTGATGTTTGGGAATATGCTAAGTGGAAAAAGTTACTGAAATGAAGGAAATAAGGGTCTGAAGTATAGCCCCTTGATTTCACCTCCGCAAAGGGATGAAGAAGGGATAACGAAGGTCTCTCCACAAAGTGCTATTGAGTTGATAATACAAGGGTTTCCGTGAATACCACCTCTGCTCACACCACCTTTGTCTTCATTTCCATCACCTCCAACTTCACCTATACCACCTCCACCACCACTGTGATTCAGCATAGCTAACACAGTGAAGTTGATTTTATTCAAAGGTTTGGGAAATGAGGGTCCAGACCAATTCTGGTTTGTTGTAAGGGTTGTATGGGAAGCTCAAGGTGTTATAGATGATCACATAAAGAAGGAAACACTGGTTAGTGCTTTGCAATATCACGCACTAACCTGGTATATTAAGTACTCCAATGATAACCCGAATGCTAGAGTAGTGAACATCCAAGCAGCACTGAATAGGGAATTTAGCAGGGCTAAATCCGAAGCGTAGTCAATTGTGGGATTCAAAGAGATCATGATGCTACCGAGTGAGATGCCTTGGGAACTAGATCAAAGATTGAAATGTACGATCTGCGAGGCCAACATGAATTTGACAAATGGACAACATCATGAGTGGTTTGTGGCTTTTCTACTACCACACTTAAGCAGTGCGTTGTCGCATCAGAAGATAACAACTTAGGTAGAGGTCTCGGAGATTGCCATGATAATACATGAGACCCCGATGCAAGATCCTAATCTAGGAGATCAGCAAATCCACGTGCAGTGGAAGAATCTGTGCCTTGAGATGCAAAGCTTGAAGCAGTATAGGACAGTTCGGCCAGAGATACACGAAGAGGTATGGTGCGTGAAATGCAAGAATCGGGGTCATGACAAAGACCACTGCTCGGTCTTTATAAATTACCTTGTAGGAGGAGGACCAATGCCTCCAAGGCTGGAATCTTAAGTAGGACCTAGCGCAGTGCCTGCTTTGTGGCGCATTATCTGTCAAATAGCTGGAAAACATGCCTCGGACAATTTCCACTTGTTATAGAAGTATACGCAAACTCTGCAACAGTTGTTCTACAACTTTTGTAGATCGGTGGGACATGATGAGCGTTCTTGTAGGAGCTGTGAATTAATGATGGATAGAATGCCTGCCTACAGGGTTCAGGTCGAAACGCGGCCCCTTGACTAGAATGCAGGGATGGCACGGATAGGATTTCAGGGGCGTGGACGAGGCCGAGGTGGAGGAGGACCTGGTAGAGGTCGCAAACAGTTTATTTGCTACAATTGCGGAGGGCCAGGACACTATGCCCGCGATTGCACTAATCCAACGCACCCGTCGTGCAAGTATTGCATGTTGTTTGATCATGAAATAGAAGATTGTCCTACACTAATACCTAGGATACATGACAAAGGAGCGCTACTGCCTCCTCTGACTCAGAACCTACAAATGATGAGGTCTGAGCCATGCGAGGAAGATCCAAATGTAAATATAGTGCTCTGAAGTGCAATTGCGACAGGAGATGACAAGGAGAAACAGCCAGAAGACAATACATGTGTTCGCAAAGCCTCGGTGAAAGAGGTTGAGTTCGATTTGGAGCATGCGCTTGAAGCATTCATGGAAGCTAAGAAGAGCTTCACTAAGGCCTCCACTTCTAGAAGCAAGGATAAAATGGAGCTAGAGATGGACCCCTCTATGCTGACAAATTTCCTTGAAACCTATATGAAGTTACTGCACGACAGTAAGGCTATGAAAGGGTTATAGGAACTTATCAATAGATGTGTTGGGTCTGCGACAGGTGAACCACGTGTAGTTCGCAAGATCAGAAAGCATAATACAAGGACGGGGTGTGAAATGAGACTCATCGTGCAGATAGGAGAATACGAAATGGATCAAGTCATTCTAGATTCGGGATTAGATGCGAATGTTCTACCGAAACATACATGGGATTGAATGGGGAGACCTGCACTGAAATGGTCTCCAATTCAGCTAAGGATGGCGAATCAGTAAAAAATCATACGCATGGGGAGGCAGCAAGGAGTAACTGTGGATATTGACGGATCGAGCGCATTGGCAGACTTTGAAGTAAAAGATATTTTTGATGACAGCAATCCCTACCATGCTCTCCTGGGAGATGACTATGTTACGGATATGAATGAGGTAATCAATCTGAAGAATTGAAAGATGATCTTTGAGAAAAAATCACTGCGCGTAATGATACCCATGGATCCTGCTGAAGGATCGCGCTACACGGAACTATTCCGCAATTATGAGAGTGATGATGATCTGGACTGCATCTATAAGATAACAGTGTGTGACCAAGACTAGGTGACTCCCACCACGGATGGACGAATTACATGGGATTGTGAGAGTACTTGCACTTCGGACTCCGACGAAGAAATAGAATGCTGGAAGAATCGATTACACGAAGTAACTACACTGAATTGCAACATGATGACCCGATCGTTGCATTGTGTGTCATTAGAGGTAAGAAATCTGCCTAGTTATGATGGTCTAAATGAGGTAGATACCTTTTTGGATGCATTTGAAATGGAGGTGCCGAAAAATCAATGCTTCCAAGCGTTGGATTGGGAATTGCGCACTACACCTATAAGATGGTGAGGTATGCACAAGGGAGGTTATAATGATTGGCGCGAATGTAGGATAATGATGAGAACACGATTTGGGAAGCCTAAGATTTGACTAGCAGACAAGTACGATGGGAAGAATGATCCATGCGTGCATCTGGCCAAATGGACGTAGGCCTATGGAGAAAAACCACAACCTACCTTTTTGGATGCATTTGAAATGGAGGTGCCGAAAAATCAATGCTTCCAAGCGTTGGATTGGGAATTGCGCACTACACCTGTAAGATGGTGAGGTATGCACAAGGGAAGTTATAATGATTGGCGCGAATGTAGGATAATGATGAGAGCACGATTTGGGAAGCCTAAGATTTGACTAGCAGACAAGTACGATGGGAAGAATGATCCATGCGTGCATCTGGCCAAATGGACGTAGGCCTATGGAGAAAAACCACAACCTGAATGGGTGCACCTATTTTTTCATACCCTGGATGTTATCACAATGAATTGGTATATAGAAATAGAGCTCCTCCATGGGATAGGTGAATGGGATATCCTGCGCAAAGGATTCATGGTGACATTTAGTTTTGAGGATGGGTTTGATAGTATTGATGAAGCACTACAAGAAATGAAAGTAGTCATCTTTAGGATACCACAGGATCCTTTAAACCTGATGCATCCTGAATGGGCTACTCAACTGAGTTGCGCATTGGAATGTTATAATGTAACTACTGAAGAAGAGGATGAAGATCTGTGGAAGATTAACATTATAGAAATAGAAGGCCACCGCGAGGTTCAAGGACCACAGATTGAGAACCCTGATATAACGAGTCGGTGAGAACTAAACAAGTGAACATTGGTATGGAGGAAAAACCCAAATTCGCTAAGATTGGAGACTACTGGGATGACGCGACGATGGATAAGGTCGTTGAATTACTCCACGAATATCAAGACTTATTCCCTACTAAGTTTACGAATTTGAAAGGAATAATCAGAGATCTAGGATTGATGAAGATCACGTTAAAACATGGCACGTAGCCAATTAAGCAGAGGCCTTACCGCCTAAATCCAAAATACAAGGAAAAGGTCCACTTAGAGCTAGAAAATTTTTTAGCAGTGGGCATCATTGAGCCTATGGAGGAATCTGATTGGGTAAGCCCAATGGTGGTGCAAGTGAAGAAGCAGAAGGATGAGATAAGGATATGTGTGGATCTCAGAAAACTGAATGACACCTGTGTGCATGATCCTTTCCCAACTTCATTCATAGATGAAGTGTTGGAAAATGTAGGTGGCCAAGAAGCATACTCTTTCACTGATGGGTTCTTTGGGTACCATCAAATCAAAATCGCGCTAAAGGATAGGAGCAAGACAACCTTCACGATTGAGTGGGGTTGTTTTCAATATTTTGTAATGTTGTTTGGGTTGAAGAATGCACCTGCTATCTTTTCATGCATGCTTGTTGCGGCATTCAAGGAATTTATTGATAAGTTCCTGGAGGTATATTTTGATGACTGGACTGTATTTGGACTGGTTAAGTGCCATGTAGTGAGCTTGCGCTTGATGCTAGACACCTGTCGAAGAAACCAGATCACGCTCAACCTCAAGAAGTGTCTTTTTTTCATTCCTTTTGGGAACCTCTTGGGGCATGTGGTTCACAGACAAGGGCTGATGGAAGGCCCCGCAAAGATCGTGGAAATTCTGAACTTGGAAGCACCGGGGAGTGTGAAACAGTTGCGTGCTAGTTTGGGACATATGAGATATTACAGAAATTTTATCAAAGGCTATGCCTAGATCACCACACTTATGGAAAAATTGTTGAAGGATGCCTCGTTATGATAGAACGATGACTATAATAAAATCCTAGATATTTTGAAAGAAAAGATGGTTACCGCGTCGATTCTAGTCCTCCCGAACTGGAAGAAATAGTTTCATGTACATGTCGACACGTCATGTATAGAACTGGGGGCAGTGCTAACACAGGATGGAGGAGAAGGCTTGGACCACCTTATCACATTTGCAAGCCACTGATTATCCAAAGCAAAGAATAACTATTCCACCATTGAGCGTAAAGGGATAGCTATGGTGTACACGCTCCAGAAGTACCGACACTACTTGCTAGGAGGCCACTTTAAGATGTATACAGATCACTCCATGGTAAAGTACTTGGTCAATAAGCTTGTGTTGGTTGGCCACATTTGTAGATGGCTCTTACTGTTCCAAGAATATGATTTTGAAGTTGTTTTAAAGCCTGGACGATTGAACGTGGGACCTAACCACATGTCGCGCATTGAGACAGGGGAGGAACCCACTGATTTGGAGGAAGGATTACCTGACACGCAACTCTTTGTTGTGCACATCACAGATGGACATTTTGAGGATATAATACACTTCCTAACAACTGGAACTGCGCTGGAAGGATACTCTGTCCAGCAAAAGAAGGAATTAGTGGTGCGCGCAACAAATTTCTCTGTCATTGTTGGGCATCTATACAAGATGGGAACTGATGAGATACTATGAAGGTATGTACCTAAGTTTGAACGAAGTAGCATCCTCGTGGATGCTCATGGGGGTGGCGCAGGAGGAAATTATGCAGCGAGAGCAACTGCGCAGAAAATTTTACACGTAGGGTTGTGGTGGCCAACCTTTCATCAGGATTCAAAATCATATTTCAAGGCGTGCGACGTATGTCAAAGAATAGGTAGGCCATCACGAAGTGATGAAATGCCTTTGAATCCACAAATTATGTTGCAACCTTTCAAAAAGTGGGAAATATATTTTGTAGGACCTATTTAGCCCCAAGGAAAGACAGGCACGAGGTACATTATCACTACGACGAAGTACTTGAATCATTGGGTAGAAGCGGAGTTGGTGAAGGATTGCATAAGCTTGACTTCTTTGAAGTTTCTATTTGAACATGTACTGGCGCTATTTGTATGTCTAAAAATCTTGATGAGAGATCAAGGTACGCACTTCTTGAATGAGACAATCAGCGCACTAATGGAGGAATTTTAGGTGTATCACCAAAAGAGCACACCTTATCACCCATAGGTTAACAGGACAGTGGAGGCGTTCAACAAAGTATTTGAGACCACACTGACCAAGGTTTGTAACACTCAACAAAGTGATTGGGACCTACGCATACCTACAATATTGTGGGCTTATCAGACAATGTGCAAAAAGTTAATGGGATAGACACCCTTTAGGCCAGTATACGTGGTTGAAGTGGTAATGCCTATGGAATACATCATGCCTAGCCTACACATAGCAGCACTCACAGGTATGACAGATCATAGAGCCCTGGAAGAGAGGCTTGCGTAGTTGGAAGAGCTGGAAGAAGAGAGATTTTTGGCTAGATTTCACCAGTAGGCCCAAAAAAAATGTGAAAACGTGTGGCATGACTGACATATGAAGTTGCACACCTTTGAGGTGAATGACTTGGTGATATTGTATGATAGTAAGTTTGGTAAATTTCCAAGGAAATTCAGAATGCATTGGCTAGGGTCGTATGTTATTAACGAGATTAATGATGGTGGCACGGTCCAATTGGTTAAGTTGAATGGAGATCCCTTCCCTGGAAAGGTGAATGGAAGTCGATTGAAGCCATATACAGGTGGCCCAACCATCTGACTAGCTGACATAAGCATGGCCTTAGCACTCCAGGTAGCTGAAAGGAGGCACGGGACTATAAACTACACTACCCAATTTAGAGAGGTGCGTGATGTCAAGATTGCACGAAGCAGCGAAGTGTCACAGGGTCCACGATAGTGCGAAGGCAACTACACTAGCATGCAGGACTGCTGGAAAGTGACTGTTAAAGTCACTATTCATGATTTGATGGTCGGTTTGAGGCCAAATGAAGGGGGCACAAACATTTAAGGTGAACTTGATATATTAGATTCTTGGAAATTTGCTTCCAATCTAGCATTAATGAGCCGAATATGGGGGGAATGATTGACTTTGAATTCAAAAGGCCCTATAAATTACAAGTGGTTGTCCAACGAAAAGCACTTGGCATTTTGAAAATTTAGTTGTTGCGATATCAAGTGTGTATGGACCTTTCGAATTTTGAAGCTTTGAGAACAAGTTCATTGTTTGAAACATTGTCGAGAGAGACATAGGACCTCCTCACTAGAATGATGTCAATACTGAAGGAAGTCGCGCAGGAAATTGCAGTTGTTGAAGCCCTAGAGAGTGTCAGAGTAGTAGTTGAGGTCCCTAAATCACCTAGAACACCGAGACCTAAGAAGGATAAGTAGGCTATGATACCAGTGCGCGTCTCACCAAGGAACCCATAGAGGACTAAGCTCACCTTGTAGGAAAAGGGGAAGGCCATTAATCTGGAGGTCGAAGAGGAGGAATCTGAAGAAATCCTGGTGGATGAGGAGGATGAGGAAATGGAAGTTGAAACCCAAGGTGCACACCCAATTACCCGGTTACTAGAGTATGTTCCTCTGCGCAAGGGTAAATCCAAGGTTCCGAAGGACATAGACGAGAGCAAGAGCTCCCTGCAAACCCTGTTGCTCCTAGATAATATTGTTTTTGAGGGGCCGCACTTAGGGTGAGTTCTTGTACTGAAGTTTGAAGATTTGGACCTGGCAGATCATGAGAAATTTCTGCATTTAGCTACTGAGCAGCTAATGCATTGGAAGATTGACGTGACAACTGGAATGATTGAATTAGAGTTGCGCAAATGGCTTAGGGGTGTAGAGAAAGCCGGGTTGCTAAACTTGCTCTGGGTGTCGCATTACCACCATACCCTAGTGACTGTCTTCATCATCAAGAAGTTGCTCTGCTTGGTGCATGATGGGTGTTTATGGTTGGGAGGAGCCCAATCCCATCACAAACCACTTGATTCATCGAATCGCATGGTTGCCTTACTCAGGGGAGGATCTAGCTCATAGATCAGAAGGAAAAGGTGGCGAGTTGACCCTTGCGAAAGAAATGAAGATGTTAGGTCCCTATACTACTAATGTAACCCTTATTGTTATTAGTACAAACCCCTTATTATATTGTTGTGCCCATGTAGTCCCCATATTGTTATTATTGTGCCCCATAGAAGCCCACTATTGTTATTATTGTGCCCTTACATTATTATTGCTATGTTGGCTCTAATTATATTATGACCCCTTAGACTCCTATCTATAGAAAGGAGGTCTTATCATTTGTATCATCTAATTATTGTTCATTTGTGTAATGTAAAGGGGTTGCCCCCTCGAAGAGGCTTATTTCTAAGGTTTTGATCTATCTTTTCTATCTTTTTGTGAGCTGTTTTCATAACATTTGGTATTAGAGCTTTGGATTTTAGGGTTTCATTACTCCAATCAGGTCATCGTGGAATTTTTGCTATAACGTTTTTTCTACGACATTTCAGAAGCTCAAAAAAAACCCATTTGAGACAAAATCACGCTGAACCTCGAGACCAAATTTTAGATCTTGTCTCTTTATTTTTTTGATATATGATCTGAGGAAGTTAGGGTTTTTTCAAGCTCCATAATTTCATCTAAAACACGTCATCGTGGAATGTTCGTTATAACATTTTTTCTACGAAGTTTCAGAAGCTAAAAAAAAACCCATTTGAGAATAAATTGGTCTGAACCTCGGGTCCAAATTTCAGATCTTGTGTCGCTATATTTTTGGATATATGATCTGAGGGAGTTAGGGTTTTTGCAAACTCCTGAATTACATCCTAAATAGGTGACCTTGGGAAAATTGTCATAACTTTCTCTATGAGCATCATATTGAAATTTAGTAAGAGGTCACAAAAATAGGATGGATTGTATTTTGTTTGGGTATAATTTTCAGAACCTAAGGTTGAAACAGTGACACGTGGAACTTCGTACAAGTTCTCTGTACTGCACTAGTCTATAATCAGGTCATCATGGGAGATTTGACATAACTCTTCCTTGCATAATCCAATCTTGATCAGACTTGCGTGGTTAGAAAGAGGGCTCAGAGGGCTACCATAGGCCAAAATTTCATAACTTAAATATTTGAAATTATAGAGTTACAATCATTTCAAGATAGAGCTCCTAAAATCAAGAAAAAGCGAGAAGAGGAAGTTTGATGGCAAGGATCCGGTAAATTGGATATTACAGATGGAGAAATATTTTGATCTACATGGTGTACCACTTTTACAAAAGGTACATATTACATCTAATTATTTAGAACCGAATCAATTTTTATGGTATAAAGGGCTTTGTTCTCGTAAACCACTTGTCACATGGTCAATTTTCACAAAGGAAATGATAGCACATTATGAGGATACAAATAGAAACACCTTCTTTAGCCAATTGATAAATCTCAAACAAAAGTGTTCAATGGTATAACACATTGAGCACTTGCAAAAATTGAATATAAGGGAAAATCATATTCCAGAGAAGCAAAGGATTGATGTCTCCATAGGGACCTTAAAGGATAACATTCAACATGAGGTTTGCCTTTGGGAACTTGATTCATTGGAGAGGGCATTTAGGTTGGCAAGAAAAGTGCAAAGAAAAATTATGGAAACAAGGAAGTCTACCCATCAAAACTATAAATATGGAAGTATCGTTTCTCCTAGCCTTCCACAACCTACAAGGTTAACACCACAACAATTGGAAGAAAAAAGAGCAAAAGGGCTTTGTTACAATTGTGATAACAAATACATTAAAGGTCATAAGTGTTCTGAGAAGAAATTATTTTACATTGGTTGTGAAGAGGAGGGAGAAAAGGATCAAGAAACATCAAAAGAAGAGGATATACACCAGGAACCAACCCCAGAGAAAGAAGAAATGAATCCAACCGTATCTTGTAAATCATTGGCAAGAATTGCCACTCCTCAAACTCTCGAGATAGATAGACATATCAAGAAGAAAAAGGTTCAAGAAGTGAAAGATCACATCGTGAAATAAGAAATGAATCCGACCATATCTTGTAATGCACTGGCTGGAATTACCACTCCTTAAACAATCAAGATAGAAGGGCATATCAAGAAGAAAATTTTTCAATAAGTGAAAGATCACATTGAGCATCAAGAAATGAATTCAACCATATCTTGTAATGCATTGGAAGAAATTACCACTCCTCAAACTCTCAAGATAGAAGGACATATCAAGAAGAAAAAGATTCAAGCAGTGAAATATTACATCGAGCATCGACAAAATTTTATCCAACTTTTAAAGGATAATGCCACTTTGGTGCACAATCGAATGAAACAACAGGCATATCAACATCACAGTGAAAGAAATTTTGATGTAGGCGATTGGGTATTTTTACGGCTACATCTCAAGCAAGGTATTTATGAGAAGGAAATGTTGGAAATACTACATGCACTTAAGAAATGGCAACCTTACCTAATGGGAAGACACTTCAAGGTAAAAATGGATCATGATAGTCTTAAATACCTTTTAAAACAAAGATTATCTTTAGAAGAATAGAAAAAATGGATCACAAATATGTTGGGTTATGACTTTGAAATCATCTACAAAAAAGGGAAGTAAAATGTTGTTGCAAATGCACTCTCAAGAAAGGATGAGGACCTGGAAGCATTGTTTTGTGCTATTTCTATTATCCAACCAGATTGGATAAATGAAGCAAGGGATGGATGGAAGAAGGACAAACAAGTGTGGCCACTCATTCAAAAGTTTTAGAAGATCCTAGTTCAAACAATATTTCCAGAACTTAACAAGGAAGGAAAAATCATATTGGAGCCTAAAGCAGTCATATAAATAAGAACCCAACAGCTACGAAATCGATCAATTTCAGAGTATCTCATCAAGTGGAAGAACTTACCCGCTGAAGATTCCACATGGGAGGACAAGAATTTTATACATAGGCATCAAGAACTGCTCAAGCATTGAGTACAACACTTTTTGAAGGAGAGGGGCATGTGAGGTCCCTATACTACTAGTGTAACCCCTTATTATTATTAGTACAAACCCTTTATTATATTTTTGTGCCCATTTAGTCCCCATATTGTTATTATTGTGCCCCATAGAAGCCCACTATTGTTATTATTGTGCCCTTACATTATTATTGTTATGTTGGCTCTGATTATATTATGACCCCTTAGACTCCTATATATAGAAAGGAGGTCTTGTCATTTGTATCATATAAGAATTGTTCATTTGTGTAATGTAAAGGAGGTTGCCCCCTCGAAGAGGCTTATTTCTAAGGCGTTGATCTATATTTTCTATCTTTTTGTGAGTTGGTTTCAAAACAGAAGAAGAATTTCAAGTTGGAGAAGAAGAAGTGGGGATATGCCATCTCCAGCATTAACAACCTTGCAATCAAGATTGCCACACAAATACTAGTAGGGAAAGTGATGTGAAAGTGAAAGTGATGTGAAAGTTCCATGCAAATGAGGTGCCCATGCTTGTGAACATTAGCGGCCCAAAGCACAGAATGAGTCCAGTTCAACTGGGCAGACTATCTATGTGGCAAGTTCCTTGCGAACTATCGTGAGGCATAGCAGCAGGGAAAAATGTTTCACTACGCATGGCTCTTGTTGTCAATCTTACTAGTGGAATAGGAGCTAGCCGAAGACAAGCAATTCCCTTTGATCGTGCCGGACCTTCCAGAGGCAGCAAAGTACACTTCACTGTGGGTGACCAAGGATGTGCAACGTATAAAAGAAATCAAGATCTTTTTGGTCTTAATGGAGATGAATATCTGGATGGGGATCAATTGCAAGTAGTGGTTGTCACCCACAATATACGCCAGTTTCCTAAGCTTTGCAGATTTCAAAGCAAATTTCCACCATGTTTTTATCAGGGTGCGGAAGGACCCTAAAAAGACATGGCATAGCCTACCATATATGGCGACTGATGATGTGATTTTCGTAGTCCTCAAGTCTTGGCTGCCGAAGTGGCACACTCCAGTAGGCTTCGCAGTTGAAACAGACAAGTCTATCGCGCAGCGCAAGAAGGAAGAGACAAAACTCCTAAATGGCACAGCTGGCGAAGAAGCGCAGAAAGGAGGAAGTAGAGCCTAAGGCCCAGGTAGTGCACAACACCGCGGAACAATAGAAAACAAGAGGAGAAGAGCGTGAAGGACAAAAGTCACCTTCGCCTGGGACTGAGGAAGAAACATAGACAAAACAAGGTGGCACGGACCCATAGACGACGTCCACCCAACTCAAGTGTCTACGAACACGAGAGAAGGAAAGCCACGAAATAAAACCAAGGCATCAATAACATCCTGCGGCCCAATCACCCTCACTGAGGGGGATTTGCATGATATCGAAGAAACGGTGAGGGATGTCACTGTGGAGGCCCTACAACAATTTGAAGAACAACAACAATTGGTATTGGGGGCTCTTTGAACAGAGCTGCAGGAGTTGCAAGTTCACACTCCACAGGCTAGCATAGTGTCCACCAGCCTCACAATCAGCACTTCAACTGCCAAGGAGATGTTGTGCACAAGGGTGACCAACACGACAGTGCTACTAGATGGGGCACTCACTCCAGAGAATGAGGCTGATAGGCCCACGGTCAGCAGTTTGAAAGGGGTAGGATTGAACATGGCTATGCTCCCTCGAGAGACGTTCTACCTCTTGCAGGAATGAGTCACCGTGGAACTCAAGGCCTGGGAGAGTCATGCTCTGCAGGTGATGAGCGAACACCACATTAACATTGAGCAGTTGGGCCTACAACATAATGAGGCAGTGGAGCAAAACAATAAGATTATGCAGGTAATAGAGGAAGCATGTTGGATGGTCCCAGAGTTGGACACTCAGGGAAAAGAACCAGTTGAGGCACACGTCCACAAGTTAGCCATAGGGGTGTGCGCCGCTTGAGCAGAAATGGCTAGGGTTCAACTAGAGATGAGCTTGAAAATTGTTGAATTGCAGCTGAAGACCCAGCGTTCAACTCCACCATAAGTTAGGGAATAGTGTACCACCGTTGTTACAACAGCAATAGCGACGGTTGACAGTGCAGTGGCAGACTACATGCAGCTTTTGGAACAGTCATTCGACGTCCTTACCACCCTGTAGGAGGACCTGAATGTAGAGCACCTAGAAATAGAGGCGCACGAGATACAACAGAGGTATGACAAGGTAAAAGGGACCACACAGACGGTTTCCCTTACATAGAGGCTTTCACAGATGCAGAAGGCAAAGGCGCTCAAGGAACAGGTGGATGTTGCTCAGCATAAAGAAGCAGTCTTAAAAGCGTGCCTACAGCCATGGGTAGACGAGGCTTACATGATCACAACCTCCATTGAAGGAAAGCTCGTGAAATTGCAGGTAGCTCAGGAGAAGATTCAGAGCATGGTTTCAGCAGCAGTCACTGAACAACAAGTGGAAGAAGTCTAGCAGGCAGTCACTCAGTGTGTTGCCAAAGTTGCGGTGATCCAAACAGAGATAGGAGGTCTTTGCACTAAGATCTTCGCACCTGCAAAGTGACTCAAGGGTGAGTCATGATGTTTGTGTCGGGTGCCTATTGGGCGTAGGATCCCCCAAGGGTAGCTTTGGGGCTAAAAGCCCATATTTTGGTCAAATTTGGTAATCCAAATGTAAAGACTCTACATTTTGTGGTTACAGAGCGCATAGTTGTTAAAGAGTCATAGGGTTGTCTACCTTATTTTGAAAATGTAATATCAGCTGTAGAAGATCTACCCATGGTCAGCAAACCATGGTATTATATAAATAGAGCTAAGCTCTAATTTATAGTTAGGGGCATTATGGAATTAATGAAGGAAGATCAAACATGTATGAGAGATAGCTCTAAAGTAGAAGTCTAAGTTTTGGTTCATAGTGTAGGTAGAGGCTCTGCAGCTGAGTGCGCAGAGGCCTAGAAGTCTGCAGCTGAGTTCGTGGATTCCTGCAGTTGAGTGCGCAAGATGGGTCGAGTCTATAATTGTTTGGAATTATCAATAGAGAGAAGTATTCTACAATTTCTGCCTCTTTATTTCCTGTTTATGCATATGGTTATGTTTGGGTATGAAATACACTTATAATGCTTAAATGATGTGTGAATGTATGTAATTGTATTCATTAAGTGAACGCAAGTAAGAACATCTGTTTACGCTAAGCTAAATAAGATCTGTTAATAAGACGAGTAAGACACTTAGCCTGGTTTGGGAAATATCATAGCTCACTGCCCTAGTAGTGTGAAAGTATATCAACTCCTCGTTAGGGCTGCATGAAAGCCAACTGTACCCTTTCGCGAAGGTCTTGAAGGGTGGAAAAAAGGGTTAAGCAAACTACGCACAGGCAGGTATATCCAAGATAAACCAAAATCACATCCATCTCAAGTGTGCGGAAACTTGGTTCTAGCATCCCCCCATACTGCTTCGGGTGAGACTTCAATCTGCGCTCCACAGGCTGATGCCGAAAGGGCCAGTAGTGTAGGGATTTGTTTGGCTAACTAATGTTGAACCTGGGTCAGGCCCCCTAAATCCAACACATTGAAAGGTGTTTGAAGCTGATCAATAAATCAAAATATTTCTTGAAAGAACAAATGAATTTCTCAACACTAAAATAGAAAATCATGAAAATGAAACTACAAAATAAGAATTTTGAGACAACATTCTTTTTTAACATTGTGGTTGGACAAGAAATTATTCATGTAAGTAACAATATAATTCCTAGAGGCTTGGTTCCTTTAGAAATATTGTTCGATTCTAATGATGTAGCAGTTAAGCCAAGAAGCCTTCCAAGCGATGGTGAGATGAAGGATTATAATCTAGGGACTAAAAATGACCCAAAGGTAGTCAAAGTTTCTAACACATTGAGAAAGGATCAGAAACCAAAATATGTAGAATTATTGAAATAATTTGTTGACATATTCGCTTGGAGGTATGAAGTTTTGAAGATATATGATCATACCTTCATCCAGCATATTATACCACTTAAGGAAGATGAGAAGTCATTTAAAAAAAGGTTAATAAGGATCACTCTGAAGCTATTTCCAATGATTGAGAAAGAAGTGAAAATACTATTAGCTGCAAAAATCATCATTCCACTAAGATTTTCCAATTGGGTAGCAAACTTGGTGCCAGTGAGGAAGAAAAGTGGGGAAATTATCTTGTGTTTTGATTTCAGAAATTTAAATAAAGTCTCATTGAAGAATAATTATCCTTTACCAAAAACGGATCACATTCTACATAAGGTGGTTGGTGCAAAAAGGATTTCCATGCTCGATGGGTTTTCAGGATCAATCAGATCCTAGTTGACCCAAAATATCAAGAGAAGAGTGCCTTCACCATGCCATGGGGTACGTTCATGTATTCTAAGATGTAATTTAGACTCGTGAATGTCAGAGCTACTTTTTAGTGCACAATGGAAATAACTTTTGTTGACAAAATAGATAAGTTCGTGGTAATTTATCTAGATTACATTACTATTTTCTCAAAATCTGAATCTGGCAACTTGGAACATCTGAGGATAGTCTTTAGCAAGTGCAGGAAATTTGGAGCTTCTATATATCCAAAAAAACCCATTTTTTTATGAAGGAAGGCAAGTTGTTGAGACATGTTAGGGCTCCAAGAAACTCCCCTAGGTTGTAGCTCGGAGATGCCTGGTAACATATAAATTAAACTATTTTTACAAAAGTTTATTGGAAGGGATGATCGTTTCGTTCAAGCTAGATAAACACTTATACTCTGTTTTCAGTCCAGACATGCATGAACACCCTCAGACTACAAGGCTTTAGACCACCAATTCTCAACAGTTTAGGAATTAGGTGAATATGGAGAATATTGACCACATTAGCGGATATACACAACCATGTGATGGCCGGTTGCAACTAGTAAAGGAGCTTGTGGATCTAATCTATCAATGCAAAGACAAGATGATAATTGTTTCGCATCAGAAACAAAATAAACCTAAGTCGCCTACTCACTAATACATTCAATATTTCAATACAGAGATAAGATGATAGTTATCTATTATTAAACATGGAAGCAATCATGAATACAGCGCCACAGGCACAAGCTTAGAACAGAGAAGAAATGGACAGTGAGCATGTAACAGCAAAAGAAGCTTGCATTGCTGAAAATGAAGATGAGACGCTACAAGTTACAGAGTGTCTATAGTCTCCAGAAGTTGAACCTTACATCAAATGCCAACCCTGGTTACGTCTTTTTCCTAGCTATTTATAATTTAACATTACAATGGCCTTGGCCACTTAGGGATGGAGGTGTCTTAATTGACCACCAACTGCATTTAACTGTCTAATAGCATCTTTGGATGTAGTTGCTTTCTCTATTATGAAAACTCCATCAATCTGGTACTGTGTTGTCCTTCAGGCGGTTGGACTGATCATGGTAGAGGAGTTCCATGACTGTTAAATTTGGTTGCTGAGTCGTGCTATGTCCTTTTCTCCATTTGGCCATGCTCTCTATTTAATTCGGTTGTTGGGGTCAGACTGGACATGGAGATGGAGTGCATGGGTAGATGAACGATGAGGATGGTAGTGGATGGTGGTCGTCGGATCGTTGATACGTGTGGTGGAGATCAATTTGCAGAGGCTAATGGTCATGGTGGGAGTGGGATATGTTCAGACCGTTAGATCTTCAAGCATATAGATCGGATGGTTATCGGGGGGGTGGAGTTACACGAACGATAACGGGCGGGGTGGTTTACTCTGGGTGGTAACGGTTTTTTTATCATGCGGTCATCGGGCGGTAAATGGTAATTGTTAGAAGCCGCGAGATTCCATTCAATGAATGACACGTAGCAGCGGAGGAAAGAGAGAAACCACCCATATCATGCGTGTATGGCCTGTGCTAGTTGTCCATGCGATATGAGCGAGGACCATCAGATCTAGTGGAGGTGATCTGACGGTCGAGGCCGATCGGGTAGGTTGCCTTTATCGAGAGCAATATGGGCCATTGGATTGGTGGGAGAAGATGAACAATGGGGATGTGGTGACTTGTTTTATGAGCGTACAGGGGCATATGGTCAGGTTTTATGGGTGCTTTGGCTTTGCACTTGAGGCTAAGGCCAAAAGGGAGTATTTTGTCGGGGTTGGAGGGTGAACGAAGGAAACTGGAAGGTTAGCAATTGAGCCGATAAGAGGAGAAAAGGGAAAAATGACTCAAGTGGGGCCCCTTTCAGAATAGTAGACCAGACCAAGCCCCTCTTTATCCTTATAAAAGTCAGCATTGCATCTCAAGGCTAACACTAGCTCCTTCTAGGGATGAAATCCTCCCTGTGAGGTTTCAAGAACCATAGACCACTATCTTTTTCATAAAAAACAAGATCAACAATATTGTCTAGTATTCCATTGGGCATGGAGTCTATCTAAGCCTACACTAAAACTACGAAAAATAACATATTTACAATACTGAGGCCTGAAAGCCTTAAATGAAATAAAGTTCAAAGAAAATTCCATTGAATGGGCCATTAAAACATCTCCTCCTTCCTTCAATGCATTCCTTCTGAGAAAACATTCACCATACTTAAAATTGACCCTTTTTACCTTTCTATTAAAGGTTTCTTTCTCTTGGTTAATGTGCATTCAATCAATTCATCAAAGACTTGCAGAAGCCTATTGATTTGATCACCTACTACAAAAAATTTACAGCATTTTATATTATCAGGCAGAGATGGTCTATATTTCACCTCATCTTTGTATACGTTCAGCCTTGGATGTTTTGCTTGGAAGGTTTTGTACACCTGCTGAATAATAAGGTCTACTTTATACTTTGTTGTGTCATTTGTGACCTAGAAAGTTAATATAAAAGGTGAATCAATGCATTCTTGTGTGGGGGACACAAGGACTTCACTTTTTCCTGCAACTTTCTCAGAGTGAGCCCCATCAAAGAACATGTCCCAAAACTGTGGGCCTTCATCCTTTGTGATCTAGGACACTAGTTTTTTAAGCTTCATAGAAGCCAAATGATAAGGCCTGGTAATGTCAGTACCGGGCTTATCCATGATAGCCTTGGGCATTGGATTACGACTAACTCTAGTTTCCAAAAGGAAATTATGAAGGGCTTTATCATGAATAGACAAAGGAACATAGAATGATGGGGAGTTTTCTTCACAATTTACAATCATTGGGCTGAGAAAAACAGTTGGTTGGTCCTTTTGCAGATTTACATAGTCAATGGAGGCTTGGATGGTTTTAGGCTCAAGAGCCTCAAGGATAGATTTCTTGAAGGAATCATTCTTCAATGGTTCAATCAGAGGCATAGGTATTCTTGGCTTCTGGATTTTTGATTGAAAATTGAAAGAAGGGGACTTTTCAAGGCCTCTTACCTCTATGGCTGGAGATTTGAAGATGATAGGATCAACTGCTGGTTGCTTCTGCTTACTATCTTTTTGTTCTGCAAGGACAACAGCTTTATGAACAAGAGTTTCCTTGACATTATTCATCTTTCACTTTAGATTATATCTTTGCTAATCTTCAGTTTGCAGAACAGCTTCACCATCCCATTCTTGGTTGATCTGGTAATTGAATAATGACCTCTCATAGGCAGCTTTGGTAAAAAAGGGATCACTGCCTTTGTCTTCCATGCAATGGATCTCATCATCTTCGTCAAACTGCTCCTCTTCCATGACTACATTCTGGAAAGGAGTCTTCACCTTATGTTCTTTAATGGCCTCTTTGCCCCTTTGCATGATCTGCAATTGTTCATTTGCTCTTCTATATGGATTTAGATTTCTAGGAGCAAATGTATTAGGAGCCCTTCCTTTCCCTTAATGTTGCTCAACCTTCAGCTTGGAGATCTCAGAGGCCAATGACTCTATCATCTTGTTCATCTTATCTATTTTGGGGTCTGAAGATGAAGAAGATTCACCCCACTGTCTCCTTTAATCAACATGTCCTTTGAGTTTCTTTGCAGCCATGATATTAGATTCTACCTCCAAGGCTGCATCTTACATTTTAGCTAGAGAAGCACTTATTCTTTCTCTCAATAACAGACAGAAGTCGGAATCAAAGGCATTGGCATAGGTGAGCTTGGCAGAGGTGGGAGTAGGTTTCACTTCAGCTTGTATCTTTTTGTACATGTGGTTGAACCTTTTATTGAAATCCGACAATGACTCCCCATTTTCCCTTTTTAGGTTGCCAAACTCAGTATGATAATAGAGCAGATCTTTCTTACCCCAAATGCTTTAGGAACACATCATCCAAGGCCTCAATGTCTGTTATAGGCCTAGGGGTCAATTCTTTGAACCATTTTCTAGCCTCTCCATCAAGGCTTTGGACAAAAACTCTCATCCACGCATCATCTTCACTAATATCTAGGTTATCAGCATAGCTATAGAATGACTCAAGATGTTCTTCTGATGTAACTCCCTCTGTCCAAGTTAAATTAGGCATGTACTTCTGATACTCTCCTACGGGCATAGCGTTTAAAAGAGTAGGCAATACCAAGGGTCCATACCTAGCAGCTATGATTCTTTCCATTTTGGTGGGTTCTTGTGGGCCTGCCATGACTGTGGTGGATTGAAGAGTGTTGGCAGTTTGAAAGGTAGGGAGTTGACAAACGACTGACAGGGTTAAAGGAATATGATGTATAGGAGGGGAGGTTTCCTTTGGGCTAAAATCAAAAGGAGGACCTAGAGAATAGGGATCTTTATGAATCTCTGAAAATTTCTCTTCACTGCTAGTACTAGAGATTATAATCTCACTATGTGTGTACTCTGTTACAAGCCTTTCTTGCATAGATGTAAAATATTGTTTAGGTTTGCCTCATCCTAATGCTCCCTTTTGTGATATCTTTCTTTTCTTGATAATCTTCTCAAGGTCAGGTACTGGGTCAGCTGGTGATTTCTGAGGATTTCTCTAAGTGTGCCTCACAAACCGACCCAGAACTGTGATGTGGAGTCCCCAAGAAGTTCGGCCTCCAGTAGAGTTGCCAATAGATGATTACAACCAAAAAAGTGTCCAGATTTTATCTATCATCAAAACTGGATCTCTGTGATTCTCCCAGGGAAGCTGAGATTCAATCTCCTCTCCTTGGCAATGGCGCCAATTATGTTAGGGCTCCAAGAAGCTCTCCTAGGTTGTAGCTCGGAGATGCCTAGTAACATATAAATTAAACTATTTTTGCAGAAGTTTATTGGAAGGGATGATGGTTTGGTTCAAGCCAGATAACCACTTCTACTCTGTTTTCACTCCAGACATGCATGAACACCCTCAGACTATAAGGCTTTAGACCACCAATGCTCAACAATTTAGGAATTAGGTGAATATGGAGAATACTGACCACACCAGCAGATACACACAACCATGTGATGGCCAACTACAACCAGTAAAGGAGCTTGTAGATCTAATCTATCAATGCAAATACAAGATGACAGTTGTTTTGCATCAAACACAGAAGAAACCTGAGTGTTCTACTCACTGATACATTCAATATTTAAATACAGAGATAAGATGACAGTTATCTAGTATTAAACATGGAAGCAGTCATGAATACAGCGCCACAGGCACAAGCTTAGAACATAAAAGAAATGGATAGTGAGCATGTAACAGTAAAAGAAGCTTGCATTGCTGAAAATGGAGATGAGACGCTGCAAGTTACAGAGTGTCTATAGTCTCCAGAAGTTGAACCTTACATCAAGTGCCAACTTTTTCCTGGCTATTTATAATTTAAAATTACAATGGCCTTGGCCGCTTATGGATGGAGGTGTCTTAATTGACCTCCAACTGCATTTAACGATCTGAAAGCGTCTTCGGATGTAGTTGCTTTCTTTGTTACGAAAAATCCATCAGTCTGGTATTGTGCTATCCTTCAGGCGGTTGGACTAATCATGGCAGAGGAGTTCCATGACTGTTAAATCCAGTTGTGAAGTCGTGTTATGTATTTTTCTCCATTTGGCCATGCTCTCTGTTTAATTCGGTTGTTGGGGTCAGACTGGACGTGGAGATCGAGCACACAGGTAGATGAATGGTGAGGATGGTAGTGGATGGTGGCTGTCAGATCAATGATACGTGTGGCGGAGATCAATTTGCAGAGGCTAAAAGTCATGGTGGGAGAGGGATATGTCCAAACCGTCAGATATTCAAGCAGATAGATCGGATGGTTATCGAGCGGTGGAGTTGCGCAGACGGTAATGGGCGGGGTGGTTTACTCTGGGGGGGTTAATGTTTTTTTATCACGCGTTCATTGGGCGGTAAATGGTAATTGTGAGAAGCCACTTGATTCCATCCAATGAATGACATGTAGCGGTAGAGGAAAGAGAGAAACCACCCATATCGTGCGTGTATTTCCCATGCTAGTTGTCCATGCGATATGAGTGAAGACCGTTAGATTTGGTGGAGGTGGTCTGACGATCGAGGCCAATCAGGTAGGTTTCCTTTATCGAGAGCAATATGGGCCATTGGATTTACGGGAGAAGATGAATGGCGGGGATGTGGTGAGGTGTTTTATGAGCGCACAAGGGCATATGGTCGGGTTTTATGGGTGCTTTGGCTTTGTGCTTGGGGCTAAGGCCAAAAGGGAGTATTTTGTCGGGGTTGGAGGGTGAACAAAGGAAACGGGAAGGTTAGCAATTGAGTGGGTAAGAGGAGAAAAGGAAAAAATGATTCAGGTGGGGCTCCTTTGATAACAGCAGACCAGACCGAGCCCCTCTTTATCCTTCCAAAAGTCAGCACTGCATCTCAGGGCTAACAAGACACATAGTATCAAAGGACGACATCAAGATAGACCCCAATAGAGTGACAACAATCCAAAATATTGAGCAGCCAAGAAACAAGAAGGAAGTGAAATCTTTCTTAGGTAAAGTAAATTTTTTGCGGCGTTTTATTCCAAATTTTAAAATAATAACAAGTATTCTTAAGAAAGGGAGCAAGATTAAGTGGACTGAGCAAGAAAATAATTCTTTTAATGATATCAAGAGAGCTTTAGGCCAAGCACCTTTACTCATTAGTCCATATTTTTCAAAGGATTTCATGATTTTCTCTTTCTCCTCTGAACACACCATCTCTAGTGTGTTGCTTCAGAAGAATGAGTCAAATCAAGAACAACCCATCTCCTTTTTCAGCAAGGCATTGAGGGATGTTGAACTAAAGTACAACATTCTAGACAAAAAATCATATGTTTTAATAAAAGCACTAAAAGGTTTTAGATTTTTCATTTTTCATTCTCATGTGATTGTGTATGTGCCAAATGTTGCAATAAAGATTATTTTTGTACAACCAAACAATGATGGCAGAAGAGGGACATGGATTGCTAAAATGTTGGAGTTTGACTTGGAAATCAAGCCTACCAAGTTAATTAAAGGACAAGGTTTGGATAGACTAATGACTTAAACAGATCTTGATGTTGCTGGTATAAATTCTATTTTTGAATTATCAAATCTGTCGGGCGACAAATCAGTTGTTAAACTTGAATATTTTTTCAAACAACGTCTGTGGTATGCTAATGTTGTTTACATTCTACATAATTTACAAGTAACACCAAGAATAGATAAGACGCGGGCTATATTTTTTAAATTGAAATTTATTAAGTATTGTCTTTTAAATGGTTATTTGTATTGGAAGGATCCTCATGGTATTTTATTGAACTTCCTACTAGAAGAGAAAGCCAAGAAAATGAGTAAAGACTTTCATGAAGGAGCATGTGGGGGACATCAGCACTGGAATGCCACAACACATAAATCTTGAGAGTTCAATTTTACTAGCCTACTTTATTTTTTGATGTTAGAAAAGAAGTAGCAACGTGTCACAAATGTCAGTTTTTTTAGGGTAAGTCAAAACTAATGTCTTTACCTTTGAAACCTATCTATGTGGAGGCACCTTTCTAGTAGTGGGGCCTTGACTTTATAGGTGAAATTCATCCAACATCATCATCATAGCATAGATGGATTTTGACAGGGCATATTACTTCACAAAGTGGATTGAGGCACTTCCGAGCAAGAAAGCTATTGATCTTGTGGTTATTCAATTATTAGAAAATATCCTTTCTAGGTTTAGTTGCCTGAAGAGAATTATTGCTGATAATGCACAGTGTTTTAAGTATAAAATATTAGTAAAATTTTGTGGATACTACCATATCAATCTTAGCCATTCCACAGCCTATTACCCTCAAGGTAATGGACTAGTAGAATCCTCTAATAAGATTTTAGTCATAATTATTAAAAACTTGTTAGAAGATAACAAAAAGGCTTGGCATACAAAAATCAAGTTTTCCTTATGGGCTGATAGATTTAGTACTGAGTGGTCAATCAACACCTCTCCTTTCCAGTTAGTATAGGTGTTGACGCATTGTTTCATGTTTCAATTGGAATTATTATTATGAAATATTTGCAAGAACTGGGAGAAGAACCAAATCAGTTGCAAAGAAGGATAAATCAGCTAATTGAATTGCAAGAAACCAGAGAGGGAGTGTATGAAAAATATCAAGAAGTACAACATCTAATTAAGAAAGTTTTTGACAGAAAAACTAAAGAAGATGACTTTAAATTTGAAGACTTGGTTTTAAAATGGGATGCACGTATTGAGGATAAGGGTAAGAGTGGGAAATTTGAGAACATTTGGAAAGGGCCATTCAGATTTGCAACTTTTTGTGGTAAGAACAATTTCATATTAGAAGGTCTGTAAGGAGAATTGATCCAGGTGGATATTGGTGGCCACCTGCCAGGTCCACCTGGACCCCCACCATTGTCTTTCTCAGCATTTTCAGTTTCCTTAATTGTAGCACAGTTTACTATTTTTAGCAGTTTTTCGGGTCCTGAACTTCCGGAGCCGTTTTGAGGCCCTAAACGACGTTTTTTTGGAATTCTGGGGCAATCGAGCCCTATGTTGCCTCCCAAAGTGGTAGTACTCGGATAGATCTTTCTAACGAGCTATCGTACGCGTCAAACGGAGATCGTATGCCAAAGTTACGACCCCGGGAAATTGATGTACCAATTTACCCAAACGGGGCCCACAATTTGGCGTTTCATCTTCTAGGGTTAGGTTTCGGTATGTGAAGGGTTTTCCATTGTTTCTCAACAATAAATAGGCCTTCGAGCCTCATTGTAATACAGTTCAGAACAGTTCAGAGGCATGTAGCCATCACATCTCTTCTCAGAGATAAGCTACCATCGCCCTAGCTAGTTTATTGCCATTTCTGTTTGTAAGCATATGTCAGTATTTTCCATTAATGAAATGAAGTATTATTTCCACTGCATCTTTGTGTATATGGTTATCTCTGTAATTTGTTGCGTTCCTGTTTAAATCTGGATCAGTGGTATCAGAGCGGTCTGCTTTTTCTCTGTTTTTCTTTGCATGTCCCCAACAAGGTCGGGATATAAGGAGTTAGGGCTTGAACTGGTTGAACCTTTGCAAGACCAGCCTCGCAAATCCCGACGGCCTCCCATGGCGGACGAGAAGAAAGACGAGGGGGCAGGAGATCCCATCAAAATCTTGCTCGAAGAAGCGCTCGAGCGACAACGGAACGCGATGATGGACAGCTTTGCGCAGATCCTTCAGCGGCTACCCAGAAGCGGCGCATCGGCTTCCAGCAGCTCCTCTGGAAACACCACACCCTTTAAGGTACAAGTTAATTTTGAAATCCCCATATTCGAGGGTCAGATAGACGCCGATGCCGTAGATAAATGGTTAAATCTGCTAGAGGGTTATTTTTCTGTTCATGAATTTTCGAGTCGGGAAAAGATTGTTTTTGCTCTTCTCAAAGCAGCCCCCCACGTCAAGGACTGGTGGGAAACCTACTGCGAGCAGAAGGATGAAAGTACTGGCTCACTATTTTCAGCCGCACCCACCTGGGATTCGTTCCGGGATGCCATCAAGGAGCAGTACTACCCTGTCGGAAGCTATGAGGATGAATACATAAAGTGGACCACGCTGCGGCAGGGAAGGGACCAAGATGTGCCGGAGTTCACCAATCTTTTCCATACCCTTCGCACAAAGTTGGGTATCAAGGATTCGGAGCAACATTTGATACTCAAATACCGTGGCTGCCTGCACAAGTACATCCAGGAAGAAATACAGTTCCTAAACATCCCCTCGCTCGGCGCAGCATACCGGTATGCCGTCAAAGTCGAGCAGAAGTTTAAACAAAAGAAGCGAGACTTTGGATCTGCGAATCCAAAGCAGGGGAAAGGTGCCCCTAAACCACAGAACAAAGGACAAAGCCAAGGCGGGACAGCCCAAGACAACCAGCTGAAGCTGCAAGCAAAGAGCAACGCCGCGAAGCCGAGAAAGGACACTGGAAAATGGTGCGAGTTCCATAAGAGCTCCACTCACAACACAAGTGAGTGTCGGGCCAAACAGTCACTGGTGGCTGAGCTAAAGGTTTCAGAATCAGATGCATGTTCCGACTCTGAGTCAGAACCCGATAAGGGGTATGAAAAAGGGAAGCAGATCATTGATGCGGATCCCAGCGCCACTGTTGCTACCGCAAAGATCCAGAAAAATGAACCCGAAGATCCAGAGGAGGAGGAGCGTCTCTTCCACTCCCAGATGTGGGTCAAGGGCTCCCCGATACAGTTCATTGTTGATAGCGGGAGTCAAAAGAACCTCATTTCGGCAGAGGTCGTGAAGCGGTTGGGCTTACCGACCACAGCACATCCACAACCATACACCATTGGGTGGCTTTACCAAGGGCGAGATCTTCGCGTGAGCCAGCAGTGTCGCCTTCCATACAACATCAAGCCCTTCACGGATGAGGTATTGTGTGACATTGCTCCCCTTGAAGTTTGTGATGTATTACTAGGACAACCATACTTGTGGAAGCGACATGCTGTGTATGAATCAAGGCCCCGTGCTGTTATTATTACATTGGGAAATAAGTTGTTCAGGATACCAGAGGTACCACCACCTGCCGCCATCTCTTTGATTACTGCAAAACAATGCAGTAAGATCATTTCCAAAACCAGGAAATTTGTTTTCCTGATGATACGCCCTCAAGGGAAGAAGAAGACAGTGGCCGCGGCCTCCAAACGAGGTCCCTCTGCACGGCAGCTACAAATGGACAAGATTGTGGAGGAGTACAAAGACATCTTCACCTCCCCGGCAGGGGTTCCTCTGCACTGTCAAGTCAAGCACTCCATTGATCTGACCCCAGGTGCGCCGCTACCCAATGGACCAATTTATCGGCGCTCCGTTCTGGAGAACAATGAAATCAAGAGGCAGATTCAGGAGCTCCTACAGAAAGGTCACATCCGTCCGAGTTCTTCGCCCTGTGGGAGCCCGATAGTGTTGGTACAGAAGAAGGATGGGACGTGGAGACTCTGTATTGACTATCGGGCGCTGAACAAGATCACTGTCCGTAATAGGTACCCGATCCCGCGGATTGATGACCTCCTAGACCAACTAAAGGGGGCGAAATATTTCAGCAAGATCGATCTGAAGTCAGGATATCACCAGGTACCAATTGAACCCTCAGATGTGTGGAAGACTGCCTTCAAATCCAAGGAGGGCCTCTTCGAATGGTTGGTCATGCCTTTCGGATTGACGAATGCTCCTGCAACCTTTATGAGGCTAATGGATGACATCTTGCGGCCATTCACCAACTCCTTTGTAGTAGTATACTTGGATGACATTCTGATCTTCAGCCAGAGTTGGGAAGAGCACCTCCACCACATCCGACAGGTTCTCCAAACACTGCGGCAACACAAGCTATGTGCCAATTTGGAGAAATGCACTTTTGGCATGACCGAGGTCCAGTATCTGGGATACATCATTGATGAACAGGGGGTGCATGTCGATCCAGCCAAGGTCCAAGTCATTCGGGATTGGCCCTCTCCAACCACTCTAACAGAGCTCCGCAGCTTTCTAGGTCTTGCCAACTTCTACCGCAGGTTTGTGTTGGGATTTTCTCATATTTCTTGGCCCTTGAGTCAAGTCACCAAGGGCGGGGCGAAAGCAAAATTCTTTTGGTCTGAATCTCAACAGAAGGCATTCAGGGAGTTGAAGGATCGCCTCTGCACGGCACCAGTGCTCGCGTTACCAGATTTACAACAACCATTTGAGGTCGAGACAGATGCCTCTGACTATGCTATTGGGGCAGTCCTTACTCAACATGGACATCCAGTGGCATATCACAGTGAAACACTTTCAGACACAGTCCGGAAGTACCCCACTTATGATAAAGAGATGTATTCCATTGTACAGGCCTGCCGACAATGGAAGCATTACATTTTGGGGAAGGAAACGGTCATCCACACAGACCACCGACCTCTGCAATTCATACAGACCCAAGGGAAATTGCAGAATGATCGCCATCAGAAGTGGTCTACATACCTGCAACAGTTTCACTTGAATATCAAGTATAAAAAGGGCAGCACCAATAATGTTGCAGATTGCCTCAGTCGACCACCGATCATGGCGCTAACCACCGTGCTCAACTCTTGCGGGCACGAGACTTCTGATTGGCCACTTCTCTACAAAAGCGACCCAGAATTCGGCCACACATACCAGACACTCTTGGAGGGTCGGCAGGTTGCAGATTTTCACCTCCAGGATGCCCTATTATGCCACCTCGGTCACCTTTGTGTTCCTTCAAGCGAGCGTGCCAAGATGATTTGGGAAGCACACTACAGTCGGGCTGCTGGGCATTTCGGGGTCGAGAAAACAGTGGCAGTACTGCAAAACTATTTCTATTGGCCGAATCTTCGACAGGATGTTGGGAAGTACATCCGATCATGTACTGCCTGTGCCATTGCCAAACCGACCATTAAGAAGCAAGGCCTCTATACCCCGTTGCCTACCCCTAGTCGACCTTGGGAATCCATCTCCATGGATTACATGTCAGGCCTTCCTTCCACTAAGCATGGAAATGACTGTGTTTTTGTGGTCGTCGACAGGTTCTCAAAGATGGCCATTATGATGGCCTGCAAGAAGAATATCACAGCAGAAGCCACTGCTAAACTCTTCTTTGAACGAGTGTGGGTGCACTTTGGGATCCCACAGTCTATCATCTCAGATCGGGACAGTCGGTTTCTCAGCACATTTTGGTCCAGTCTCTGGTCAATGCTGGACACCAAACTCACGAAGTCCACAGCCTTCCATCCTCAAACTGATGGCCAGACAGAGGTTGTCAACAGGATGATTGTGCACATTCTGCGCATGTATAACTCAAAGCATCCACGCACATGGGACGAGAGCCTCCCCTATGTTCAGCACAGCTACAACCGAGCTCTTCACAGCTCCACTGGCCATAGCCCTTTTCAGGTGGGTTTAGGATTCCAGCCACTATGCCCCATTGATGTGGCCATGCCACTTGCAGCTACTCACATGAATTCAGCTCATGTCCAGTCCGAAACAGATAAGGCCACCAGCTTCATTGAGCGCATCCAACATATTCGCCAGCAGGTCCATGACATTCTTGAGAAATCAAATGCCAAGTACAAGCAGCGACATGATCAACATCGGGTGCCACACAAGTTTCAGGTGGGCGACAAAGTCTGGTTGCATTTGCAAAAGGAACGCCTTACTGGAGCCTATCGGAAATTGAGACCACTTCGATATGGTCCTTACACCATTACTAAGGCTATGGGAGACAATGCATTTGAGCTCAGCATTCCCCCATTCCTTGGCCTGCACCCAGTGTTCAATGTGGACCGCCTTCGGCCATACTTTCCACCATTGCTAGACACATCCGACATTGCAGAACAGCTCAAACCCACAGAATTAAATCCAGATTGCATGGAACAAGCTGCAACTGATCGGATCATGGACACACAGATCAAGAACACTCGCCAACAGCATATCCAACTGTATCGAGTTGTCAAAGCAGGCCAACTCCTTCAGCAGGGCAAGTGGCTCACCAGGGAACAAGTTCAGCAGAGGTTTCCTCATCTCATGGAGGAGCTCAACGCAATGGGGACCATTGCTTCCTAAGGGGGGAGGAATGATCCAGGTGGATATTGGTGGCCACCTGCCAGGTCCACCTGGACCCCCACCATTGTCTTTCTCAGCATTTTCAGTTTCCTTAATTGTAGCACAGTTTACTATTTTTAGCAGTTTTTCGGGTCCTGAACTTCCGGAGCCGTTTTGAGGCCCTAAACGACGTTTTTTTGGAATTCTGGGGCAACTGAGCCCTATGTTGCCTCCCAAAGTGGTAGTACTCGGATAGATCTTTCTAACGAGCTATCGTACGCGTCAAACGGAGATCGTATGCCAAAGTTACGACCCCGGGAAATTGATGTACCAATTTACCCAAACGAGGCCCACAATTTGGCGTTTCATCTTCTAGGGTTAGGTTTCGGTATGTGAAGGGTTTTCCATTGTTTCTCAACAATAAATAGGCCTTCGAGCCTCATTGTAATACAGTTCAGAACAGTTCAGAGGCATGTAGACATCACATCTCTTCTCAGAGATAAGCTACCATCGCCCTAGCTAGTTTATTGCCATTTCTGTTTGTAAGCATATGTCAGTATTTTCCATTAATGAAATGAAGTATTATTTCCGCTGCATCTTTGTGTATATGGTTATCTCTGTAATTTGTTGCGTTCCTGTTTAAATCTGGATCAAGAATTACTGCCTGGAGGTCCATCAATGGACATTTCCTGAAGCCTTATATCTCCTTAAGAAATAATTATTTTCAAGTTTCATTGTACATATCCATACATTTTTGAAAAATATCTTGTAGGTGTGGATGCATATTCCAAGGGATTTGAAGCCTGAAGCGAAGTCCCTGAGGCTCTGCTAATATTCATCGAAGAATAAAAGTTTTTTAGAGACAATTATATTTTTTCAAGTTCAGAGTCTATAAAAGATCATCTCTTAAAAGATGAAGTACTTATTTCTGAGTTAGTAAAAGTTTCATTTTGAGCTAGTGTTTGTAATGGATGAGACAATTGGTCTATAGGGGTTCCTGCTGCCATCATTGATCAACAACATCCCTGTGGAGCCAATTTTTATCACAATAAACTTCGTTTTTAAAAATTTCAGAAAATGCTAACAATTTCAGTGTCATTGTTTTAGTTGTAATAAATAGGGAAATTACTGATACCGGGGCTATTAGCATTTTAATGATCCGGTATGGTTTTCTGAAAAAATTCACTACCGACGGGTTTATCAACAATTTCATTTTGATTGACATGCCAACTATTAGTGCCAAAAGTAGATTTTAAATTTTAAAAGTGATGACTATACTAACCACATTAGTGTCAGCGATATCATTGAAATGTGTCCCTATCTATTTTGAAGGGGTAAAATGTATTGGTTAATGATTTTTCCTCTATTGCTATGAGTGAATGTCATTTATAATTATTTTATCGTATGATACGAACTCCATTCGTAATCATAAAATAAATTTCCGTGATTATTCACTTGCTGACCATAATATTCCATCTGCATGTCAAGTTGTTTTACCATGTCCCGTCAGTAGTTTTTTTTTTTGTTAGTTCGGAGTCTATCACACCTAGCATTGAAATTGTTCTTCTCACAGGGATTCAGGATTGAATCCTAGGAATACCACATAGCGCAATGGGGAAAGTAGGCAAATCAAATTGGTCTGATCCCAAAGTATTGGATTTGTTGGACATATACCCCAAAATCTAGCAATTGTTTCAGCAAGCCGGTTGGAGTGAGTTTTTCCATTGTTGTATTGGCTACCACAATGGAGTGGCTCAGTATTTTGCTCAAGGTTTTGATCGAAATCACATGGAGGTTAGAGGCCTGACCCTTTTAATTACAGAATAATTAATTATTGAGGCTACAACCTTACCAGCAGTTGGAGAGAAGATTTTTCATATGCACGTGTTGGCAGGGATCGATGTCCTTTTCTTTTTCAAAGAAGAATTGAAGGGTCGAAATTGGAGGGCTGGAGTTCGGAAGGAGTGGTTACAAGAAAAATGGCATGTCCCTTTACGCCTCTGTCAGCAATATTTCACCTACAAAGGAAGGTTTAATCGAGTAAACCTCTACCACTTCTATTTCCTTGCACATCTTGTTGGTCAAATCATAATTAATCCATGTTTTTATTTACTAGAAAGCAGTAAACATATGGTGGCTAGGTTCAGGGCCCACACATACCCCTCTTCTCATTTCATATACCAAAAATCCTTGATAAAATTGGTAATCGAATACCAACTATCTAAGGTAGAAAGGACTTTGATCCATTTCCTTTTTTAGGGAGGTTTTCAACCTCAACCCCTCAAAAGATGAAGGGGAAAACCAAAAACTACCAAAAAGGAGAAAAAGACTAAAGGACAAGCCCCTATTGAGCCACCACCCAGCTAAGAAAACATAGAAATTCCATCTACATCTTCTAGTTCTAAACTTCCCAAAGTTTACTAGAGGAAAAAATTCAGACTCCATAAACCAGACCTTGTATCTCCTGTAAACCTACCTACTAATATTGGCCATTCCCATGTTGTGACTCCATCTTTTGAACCCTCACTTGAAGACACAACTAAAACAAAGGTTCTTAAAAGCAAAGAAGCAGAGATTGAGACAAAAATAGAGGTTGTTAAAAGCAAAGAAGCAGAGGTTGAGACCAAAGAGGAGGAGACATTGTTTGAAGTTTTCAAGGGTGGCAAGAGACCCCATACAAGGCCAACAAACAAATTAAGATACAAAACCAAAACTCATAAATAACCCAGAGTTGGCCAAAGAAGTGATTGATGTTGACAATATGCCACTGAAGGACCTCATCATCAACAAGAAGAAGGCTACAAGCTCTAAGAAGAGAGCAATAAAGAAACTACGAAAAGGCATCCTATAAAGACAAGGTAGAGAAAAGAGAAAAGACTTGAGAAGGTGGATGTAGTTCTCAGGGTAGCTAGCAACTAAGAGGGTTGGGGGAGTAAACTTGAAATTTTTCCTATCTATTTCATGAAATAAGGGTTTTCATTTTATCGCTAGCATTCTGTCTTTTAATGTTTGCACACAGCGGAATAGTCAGGAAGTTGAGATTCCCATCGTCAGTGTTTTTAGTGAACTAACAGATCCATTGTCAGTTATTTTGGGACAAAACTGTGTGCCCGCTGGTAGAAAATGATACAGGCGCGAAAAACCTATAGTCAGTCTGTCAGTGATTTTGGAGAAAATATGGAGCACTAACATCTCCGTTGTCAGCGAAATTCAAATAGACGAAAATGTTGACCTTCCTACTATCAACGATTTTTAAATGGATGGAAAATAAATGTTGACAGTCATTCTATTAGCGAAAGTTACAAATCAGGAAACCAGTGAAGCTGACAACAACCAATCAGTGTTTTTTCAGCAAGAGGTCCGAATGAAAGAAAGGATGAACAAAAAAGAAGTTTTGGTGGAACTTGAACCTGTTTTGCAGAGGGAAGACAATTTGAGAGATATTTCACTTGACCTATATATAAGCATAGTTTCCAGTAGTTATTTTTAGGAAAATTAGAATGTATTTAAGTTTTTATTTACATTCATGAACTTGAAGATATTTAGATATCTTAGATTATTTTAATTATTATGGAGACTATTATTTTTCAATCAGTTGATGTAAGTTCTATAAGATGATTTATGAAGAATGAAGAAGGTTTGGAATTTATTGAAAAACATTTGCATTTTGGTATATTTGAGCAGTCTTGAATATATTACAATTTTTTATGAGAATTTTATAGGAAACTCATGTGTTGTAGTTCCTTGTCAATTTCCTCTTTGTTATAAAAAAATTCTTTCACGTATGAAAAGGTTAGTACCTAAGATTTGGATTCATTGATGCTCCTTTCTATTATTTATCATCCATTAGCATTTGTAACCTCAATCAGCTATACACTTTGTCTCATTTCAATTATTTTCTTCCAATTTCTAAAAAAGTCAAAGGATTTTTTGCTATCATGTTTTTTGTAGCTTACTCATTAGATCTATAGCTTTACTTGTTTGGAACTAGACTCCATTCCCAATTATATGTTTTGTAAACAGCCCAACCAATTTTATCCTATGAACCAAATATGGCCACCAAACTCAATTGTGAAACCTAATATTACAACGACCATAGAGTAGTTGTGTTTTATGGAGAGATTCCTCTCTAGGTTGAAGGGTCGACTTTCAACCTAAAAGAGGTTTGAAGTTACCTTAGGGTTTTCTCCACAGCTATGGTTTTCCCTAAGTGATAACATGTGGTTAAACTATCATCCCCTAAATGATATTCATGGGCTACTGTTGGAGAGGTAAATCCCCTCTGTGGACAGAGGCGATCCCACTAGCCCAAAATGGGTCTAGCAACAATCAAACAATGCTATCACGCAAGTTCCTAATTGCAAATTAAAGGTGGATTAGGAAAACCTACTTGGATTCCAACACTAGTGTTGTAGAAGAGTTGACACTCCCGTTCCTTTGCTCGGGCCGGTCACGATCCTCACGATCTTCGTGAATGGACACCTGCACATGCAAAGAACGACACGAATACAAGCATAAAATCCAATAGATGCAATTATATATCGGTCAGAAAATATATAATTCAAACATCATCACAATGAACAGCAAGAATGGAACCATAATGATAGTCATCTATTATTGATGATCAACAAAGGAATATACAACCATAGTTCTGACGTCAAATCCTCCTTTGGCTGGTTGATCAGCTACACATGTCTTGCAAATCTTGTCGGGGTTGGGAACAAGCCTCTCTCTCTTTGATTATGAATGCAAAGAAGACTCTTACAGCAATCTCTCAGACTTTTGACAGTATCATTCTCCTTATGCTCAAAAACTAGCTTGTCAAATGCACCAGAACAAGCTTTTATAGATGGAGGAGGAGGAAGAGATACAATGAATCCAGACATCCATGGGATTAGCATTATCCTCGAAAAGCTATTATGGATAGAGATACGATGAATCTCGACATCCATGAGATTGGAATTATCCTTGAATAGCCTCATGAGTCGAAAGGAAAAAACTTTCGGGCGTGCGTTTGTTAAAAAGCTTTCCCAAACTTGGTTGGCACGGATAAGACTCTGAGACAGAGCACCAACGGGTGCACCCTCTTTGGAGAATTTCCCCCATTGGCACGGGTGATACACTGTGGATCCGTGCTAATGGAAAAACGGGACTTTTTAAGGATATTCTGCAGGAGATGTCTTCAAGGCATATGAAGTCCATACTTAGGGAAACATAATGCAAGTGTTTTCAAGTTATGTCACTGCTCACAGGTCCCAGAATGAGTCCTCCAAAGTGCGGGAAAGGGGTAACAGGGACGATGACCAATGGTGACAAATTACTGTGTAACAAATGCCCCCTAAAGCATGAGGCCCGAGAGAGAGAGAAGGGTGAAATGATTTACAAGAACACATGCAGCTGCCGCCGGAGAATCTGCATAGAGAGATACAATTGATAGCTCAAGTACATGATATATGTGGTATGGGTGCATCCATCCATAACAGAGTAAATAATAATCTAGATCCAAGGTATGGGTGCAGCCATCCAGTGAGGATCGATGGATAGACTCAGGCATTGTCGCAGCCATCCAGTGAATGAGTCATGTAACAATAATCCACAAAATCGTAGCCTGGATTCCAACAGACAAAATCCAGGGTCTTGCGCTCCATCTCGACCCGAAAAAAAGTACAAGTTCAAGCATGTGAATAAATGAGTTGAAGTCGAACATGCATGAACATCGTTTGATTACCAGTCAATAATGAAAACTGTTAACAGACGCGAGAGGTACCACCAATAATGACAATGGCCCTCAAGGTACTATAGGTACAATCTACGGCATGTGAATCAGTGAGTTGGCGTCGAACACCCGTAGAATCATTCGATTGGAGGCCAATGATGAAAACCTCACGTCGAACACGAAGAACCTGCCATTGAGGCATGCAGGCTCCAAGGCACCGGAAGGGAGTCTCTAGATCAGCTTCCTGGATAATGAGCTGAAGTCGACAGGAAGTGATCTTGATCGAAGGTGGGCCATAGTGTTTCCCACATCATCGACACGAGACAGAGAAAGAATGTTGTGGTGGATCAGAATTATGTGAGCTATCAGAGGGAGGTTGTTATTCTGCAGAGGTCAACTTCTCTTGAACATATCGGCGGCACGACAGTGGACTTGGCAGCATTTGACATCAATGGATCAAAGGTCATGGTGACGAGGCAATGAGCAGATGAGAGGTCAAACAGGATTACCCAAATCCACGGAGGCAAGTGAAAAACGAGATGAGATGTCCCCACCCAGACACGAAAGCAGAAAAGTGCCATGTTCAAGAGCGACATACTGCCGACACGACAATAATTATGGTTCCATTTTCCCCCACCATTTCTGGCGAGTACCCCAGTTAATTTTATTAACAAGCTTGACGGGGATATCATATTCTTGTAACGTCATCTCGACGGACTCCAATGTCATCAATTTTTAACGAGTCTGACAAAGGAAGAACTCGGCGTCTTTTCATGTATAAAGAGTTTGAAAAGACAGCAGAAAAGAAAACTCCAAGGGTGTCCTTTTTCGTAAAGTTGTGTCTCTCGAACCCGAAAAAGTATAAAACAATGCTCAAAAGAACCGCCCGACCATTACGATCGAGGAGTACTTTTCATGAGTAGTGATTTCGACCTGAAAAAGTAAAAAAGCGATCGAAACCACGTCGCTTCGTAACCATTAACGAACCTGAAATGACAAGGGTCTGACGATCTTTTCGTTTTTTACGCGGTCGGAAAAGAGTTTAAAGACGACCGCCTCTTATTTACGTTTAATGAGTCAAGAGGGATAACTCGGCGATCTTTTCATGTTTAGCGAGTCAGAAAAGAGCTGAAAGATGACTCCACAGTGACTTTTTCGTGTATTTACCGAGTCCGAAAAAGTATAAAATACAACTCGTTTCACCATCGAAGTTGCGTAAAAGACCTGTCGCTGCACAAAAAGCAAGCGTAAAATCCATTTTCAACCAAAAATATATTAAAATACTCAAAAGGTAACTTTTTAAACCTAAGTATAAGTCAAAAAGTTATAAATATGGTGAAAATGGTAAAAATAGAATCACTTTTACTTTTTACCTCTCTGAATAGTAGCAGTGGTCTGTTTGGGGAGTGAACTTCAAATGGTGATTACAGCCAATCTGTGCAACCATTCGGGATTTCGTCGGTCTCGGGTAAGAGGCGCTTCCCTTAGCTCCATTTCCATACATTTTTTATGCATTTTTCTTCCTGATTGACCTCTGCAAGAGGGAATTAAAAAATTTAGGGCTTCGCCCATTAGCGCGGATATCCGGCATGGACCCGTGCTAATGAGGTGATTTTTCTAAAAGGGTCGCGCTCATTGGCGTGACTGTTTTAGAAATAGTCGCGCCAACCGCGCAACTCAATTTTCCGCCTAAGATTTCTCAACGCATTTTAAATCTGATTGGATTGTAAGCTTACAAGTGATCTAATCATTATTTATATGTTCTTATGGATGCAGAGAAGCAAGCAAAATGGTAGTAGAATGGAAGGAACGAGAACATGATGCCGAGGATGCTTTGGCCCTTGAGGATGAAGGGTGCATGAATGCCCTAAGGGACTGCGGGCTCAAGAAATTCTTTCTTATGCCTTACTTGCGCACTCAACCTGAGCTACTACAATTCATAATTGATCTGTGGGATGTTGACGACCAAGTGTTCCGTTTACGGGACCAAGTGTTGGGGCTCGATGTGTCCGATGTTTACTTCATCACGGGGTTATCACGGAGAGGGGTGAGGCCTATTTTGACCAGGAGTAGACCTTCCAGGGAGAAGATGACTGAAGTTCGAGACCGAGTGTGCCCAGGGGCGCAATTTGGAAAGAACAGTGCAAAGGTGGATATTCCCACCATTCCAGACTTGGTTCTCAGGGTGATACTATTCACCATTACTCGAGTTGCAGGAATGCAGGCGCCCCATGAGGCAAGCAAGAACCATCTTTTGTTGGCCACAGAATGCCTAAATCCTACCATCTTTGACTGGGCCACCACAGTGACTACTAACATCAAGAGGCAGCTTACAAAGTGCAAGCGAGGAAAGGTAAAGCAGTTTGGGTATGGCTCGATTGTGGTATCATTCTTCTTGGAACAATTACCAATCTTTCAAGGACAGGGAGCTATAGTGGCTGATCCTTTGCCACGAGAGCCTAGGATGGCTCGTTGGGTAGCACTGATGCCCAGGGGAAGAGGGGGCCAGCAGATGTCTTGGAGGCCCGAGTTCTTCATATGGCTCCGTCGTCAGCTGATTGTGGTGGAGGATTGGCCCTATGCAGGGACTGACTTCACCGGAGACCCAGATCTCCCATTACCCGAAGGAGAGGAGTGGGACGAAGAGTTGGGTAAGATCTCTTTTTGTTTTTGATGTTTTATATGTTTTTTTTTTTTTTAATACATGTTTGTCCTAACAACAATTGTATATACATGCAGATGTTTGCCTACAGCGACCAAATGGCATGTCTCCCATCGCTAGGAGGAACCAGCCCGTAGCTGACCCTCAGGAAGAGGGTGCCGAGGGGGATGAACTTATTCAGAATCTCGAGGGACTCGCCCGAGGGATTCCTGATTATGCTAGACTGGGAGATATGCCACTAGCATATCAGAGGCACACAGTGGGGGTGCCTAATCGCGTCCATCGTCTGTTGAGACGTTTGGTGCGCGCGGTGTTGTGCTATCATGAGCACCACCGGAACTAGACTCTTAGGTTTTCTTTTCCTGCATATTTTTTGAGAGACATGTCGTCTCCGGATGTATTTGAGAGGAACATGTATTATTTTTTGAACTATATGATGCACGTTGTGCAAACATTGCGACACACATATATATATACATATGCTTATTTCTATAGTTTTATTATTGCGCTTTATATGCTTTCTTGTATGATGTTTTACATATTACGCAAATGTCTATCTAATACATGGTTAGCCAAAGCATCAATTAACGTGTTTAATTGTCTTTGAATGTGTCGATATGTAATGAAATCAAAGTTCCTTTCTAAAAATCTCACACGTAAATACAACCTTAGAATGCGATGGTCTCTGACGGAATATTGCCTGTTGAACTGGTGGACGACAAATTGAGAGTCTAGGTTCACTACCATTGCACGAATGCCAAGATTAATTGCTTCAGCAAGTAGTTCAATTACAACACAATATTCAGCGACATTGTTAGTGCTATGGCCCAAACACACACCTTGAAGATCTATCAACTCACCATGAGGATCATAGATCACCCACGCCGCAAAGGACAAGTTGCGAGTACTGCGTTAGGCACCATCAGCGAAACCAACATAAGGTGCATCATACATCTACACAAGAAGTGAAAAACTAAAACACACACACGCAACACACATGCTAAAGTACATGTATGTACAAAATAAAGTGTACAAGCATCACGCATAGTACTTTTTCAAGTACAGCCCATTTCGGGGCTTCCCGAGAGGGTTCCCTTCATAGTCAATTAGCTCGTAGGCCCCTTTTTGCAAAACTTTCTTGACAATGTAAGGACCTAGCCACATAGGCTTGAGTTTTCCTGCTCTCAGCTTATCGTTTGCCTGATCATATAGCAGGACTAAATCTCCCTCAAAAAAAGAACGTGGATGGACAGTTTGATTGAAGTGAGCCTTGACTTGCTTCTTTTATGCTTCAATGGCCAAAGAGGCTAGGTGACGGGTCTCATCTAGTCGTTCCAAGTAAAGAAGGCATTCTTCTAGCAGAGTAGTGTTGGGAAGTAGTTCGACGGCCAATTTTAATGAAGGGATTTTGCACTCGATTGGAAGGGTAGCCTCCAGTCCATAAACTAGTTGAAATGGAGTGAAACCGGTGGCATCCTTCACAGAGGTTCGGTAGGCCCACAAGGTAGGGAACAACATCAAATGCCAGTTAGACTTATGTGTGCCAATGGTATGCTGAAGCATTGTAACCAAAATTTTGTTGATAGCTTCAACTTGGCCATTGGCCTGAGGGTAGTATGGAGTCGAACTATCGTGTCGTAAGCCCAGTTGGGTTGTTAGTTCTGTCATCATATGATTACGGAAATGCTTCCCGTGATCAGTGACGATAGCATGAGGGACGCCGAATCTCGAGATAACATGGTTGAACAAGAATTGCACTGTTGTGTGACTGTCTTCAGTTAATGTAGGCATCGCCTCGACCCATTTAGTGAAGTAATCTACGGCAACGATAATATACCCATGCCCCCCAGTCGAGCGAGGGTTACAGGTCGTATAATCAATGCCCCATTTTGCAAAAGGGCCGACGGTGACAACAGGGTGCAATGGAGCGGGAGGCACTCGCATCTTCCGCTGGTATATCTGGCACTCATGACAAGAGCGGACGGCAAGAATGCAATCCTTAAAGATAGAGGGCCAAAA
This sequence comes from Pinus tabuliformis, assembly GCA_031772625.1. Taxonomy (NCBI): domain Eukaryota; kingdom Viridiplantae; phylum Streptophyta; class Pinopsida; order Pinales; family Pinaceae; genus Pinus; species Pinus tabuliformis. The sequence goes on from CM062814.1 coordinate 98,186,667, forward strand.
GTAACTAGCACGGAGGATTTTTTGGGCAGTGGCATATCCGGACATGTGACCACCACAGGCGCCAGAGTGGCAGTCATTCAAAACACGCTCAGCTTCCTCGAGAGTTAGACATCGGCGGAGAACAGAGTCGGCACCGAGGCGGTATAGTGTATCCCCAATGATACGATATGGTTGAGACTGATGACGAATCCTTCGTCGAGCGTCTTTGGACACACTTGGGTGAAAGGAGGACGTTTGCAGATATATAATGATATCCCCGTACCAGGGATCGAGGGTGCTAATGAGAAACAAAGTCTCATTCGAAATATGATCCTCTGAGTGAGAGGGCGGGGAAGAAGATGGCAAAGATCAAAGTAACTCAACGAATACAAGGGATTTCTTGGACTTGGCAATGGTAAATTCCAAGTCGAACTCTTGGAGGATGACAATCCACTTTGAGTACTTTCCCCCAGTAGCTGGCGTGACAAAACGTACGTCATGGGGTTGCAATCAGAAATCACGGTGGTAGTGCACAACAGAATGTAGTGATGGAAGCGTTGGACAGCACAAATGATGGCCAAAGCCAACTCCTCGACATAAGCATATCGAGTTTCTGTGTCTAAAAGGTTGCGGCTGAGATAATATACAACATGCTCAGTGTCATCATCGTCATTTTGAACGAGAACCATGCCGATGTGGTGTCGGCGGCGGCCAAATACAGAGTGTAGTCGGGATGATAATTCGGAGGACGCAGCAATGGAGCGGAAACAAGGAGACCCTTAAGACGCTCAAAAGATTCCTGAGCGACAGTATCCCAATGGAAAGGGACATCTCGCTTTAGCAACCATGTGAAACCTTTAGCCACCTCGGCATAGTTTGTAATGAATCGTCTTAGAAAGTTTGCTTTACCCTGCAAGCTTTTCAATTGTTGTAAAGAAGCAGGGGGAGGAAGATTCATAATAGCCTCGACTTTAAGGGGATCCAAATGGATGCCCTCTCGGGAGACGATGAACCCAAGAAGTCGGCCGGATTCAACACAGAAGACACAATTGTGAGGATTGAGTCTGATACGGTAGTGTCGGCAGCGAAGAAAGATATCGCGAAGGTCAGTAGGGTGGTCCTGACGTTTGGCTGAATGAGCTGGTAGATCATCCAAGTATGGCTGTACAATGTGGCGAATGTCATGAAAAGCGTAAGACATTGCACGTTGTAAGGTAGCACCAACATTTTTGAGACCGAAAGGGAGCTTCTTATAGGAAAAAGTGCCCCATGGACAGATAAAAGCGGTCTTGTGTTGATCAGCGGGGGAAATATTGATCTGGTTATACCCAGAAAAACCGTCCATAAAAGAGTACATTTCGCTTCCGGCACACTCGTCAATAATTTGATCAATGAATGGTGTGGGGAAATTATCTTTAGGACAGGCCCAATTAATATCACGATAATCGACACAAACACGGATGGTACCCTATTTTTTATTCACAGGCACGATGTTGGAGACCCAATCTGTGAGTGGGATAGGGTAAATAAAACCAGCTTTAAGAAGCTTTTCGACTTCCGCCTTAATAGCTGCAGCCTTGCGGGGGTGTACGGGGCGTAAACGTTGACGAACAGGCTTAGCACTTGGATACATGAGTATCTCATGCACCACTATGCTAGGATCAATGCCGAGCATTTCTTCATAGGACCATGCAAAGATGTCACGAAATTCGCAAAAAAGATTGGTATAGAGTTGAATCTCCTCTAGAGTACAAGTGACTCCAATGTGAAGATGTTCAACAATCCCTGGTTTCGCAGAGATTTCGATAGGCTGGGTTTGCGTGATGTTCACCATATTTCCTTCAGAGGACACTTGATAAACTTGGATAGGTGTTTGAAGGGTTTGAAATGGGAGACAAGGAGCAAACCGCTCAAGACAAGTAAGCATATCTTGATGGGCAGGGAGAAACGAGGAACGATGGTGAGAATCATGCCAAGGAGGTTCCTCAGGAGACATAGTCTCAATAATGGCTTTGTCAGAAGGGAATATTTCTTTTAAAGGGTCCGAAGAAGTCTCATCTCCAAGCCATGAGGATGGAGCGAACGAGTCGGGAACCTTGCTCGAAGGAGCAGGTTCAGAAGAGGGAGCCGATGCAGCAATGATTTCGATGTAGTTGAGCTCGGCAGGACTCAACGACATCTCATCGCCCCAAGATTCTACTTGATCAGTTGGAGGGAGGATCCACGGATCAGAACAAGTAGTAATCATATTGACGGAAGCGACGTTAGGAGGTGGGAGCGGAAAAACACCCATGAGGGCAGGATCTTTAAAAAGCCCAGCTCCCAGACTCTCATATGATTTGGAGGTATGCTCCACAAAAGGAATGTTGCCTTCGGAAGAGGAAGCGAAGAATGAAAGCTGGTCGACGGTAACAATCTTCCCTTGATGAGGGAAACGGATGATACGAAACAAAGATGAAGCTACAGCTTGCATTGCATATGTCCAGCTACGTCCGAGAAGGAGGTTGTAGGTAAGATTAGCATCAACAACTTCAACTTCCATCTCGACCATCTTCCCTTCCAAAGAGATGGGAAAACATTGGAGTATACCATAGGGACGGGATGCTCTTCCATCAAAAGCTTCCAAGGTTGTGGGAGACTGGCTCAGCGTTGGAGAACCAATATCTCTCCAATAGGCAATAGACATGATGCAAGTTGAAGCACCTTCATCAATGACTATACTATGAATCGTTTTGGAATTAATAATAACCTGTATAAGGAATGCAATTCGGTGAGGCAGTCTCGGTGTATGGCATTCCAAGTCAAAAGTAATCAAATCCAAGTCGGCCGGGTCTATGCCACCAATAGCCGATAGCAAGGACTTCCTCTAAGAAGGGCAGCTCTGGGGAACTTCTAAAGCGGGCATAGCCGACGGAGTCTGAGCTAAGTCCTCAACAATATTGTAGTGTTGTGCAGCATGAGCGTTTGGGTTGTAAGAAGATTTCCGGAGTACTCCTTTTGGAGGGGGTCGAATGGGCATCTCAGTGCTAGGTCTCTCGATGTGGAGCAGGCCTGAACTGGACGAAGGAGCACTAGAGGGGACCTCAGGCTCTTTCCCGGCAGATGACGGATATTCTTTTGTTCGAGTACTGATGTGGACAGGTATCGTTCCAGCCATAAATACTTGAGAACCGAAGGAAGATGGAGGTTGAGAGAGGTCAGCCACCATTTGAGTTTGTTGTGAGGGAAAGGGTTCTTTGAGCACCGCTAGAGTCCCAGGGGAGCCTTTCAACAAACGACTAACTTTGGACTGCCTAGGGCAGTCTTTGGTATAGTGATCTTCATCACAGATAAGACAAGGATACTTGGGTTTGCACTTGGCACCTTCCTCAGGCGGAGGTTTAGGGGAGTCCTGTTTAGGTTGATCTGGCTTATTCTTCCCTTTTCCTTTCTTTTTTCCTTTCGAGGCTTTGTCTGTCATGGTGGACTGGACGGAATTAACCTCGGAAGTAATATTTGAAGTGGGTGTAGCCTGAGAAGTGTGTTCATTCGAAGCATTTGATTTTTGCTTCCCAGGGTTCGCGGAATTTTTCTTCGAGGATGAGTTAACAGAACCAATAATACCGTCAACAGTTGGCGTTGGCGGGGCTTTGGATGTTCTTGGTCTTGGGGAATCAGGAAAATAATCATACAATGTACCAGACTGGGAATAAACCAAGTCAAGGTACTGAGCGCGCGCGATAGTTTGCTCTTCAGTGACACACGCCCCTATGGCAATGTCCCGTGCTATTGGAGGAACGAACGAAGTCGTAAACCAGTCGGTAAGAAGTTGGTCGGGAATCCAAAACTTGATCATACGTCTACGCCGTCTCCATTCATGGATATGATCAGAGATATGTGTAGTCGTTGTCTGTATTAAGGATGTCACGAGGTGTGTACCCGTTCCATATCGAATGGGAAACTGAAAATGAGTGAGAAACGCCATAGCCAATGAGTTAAAATCTTGAAAGGATCCGCGAGTGAGCTCAATATACCACTTAGCTGCAGAGCCAGTGAGAGTCCTTTGAAAAACAGGCTGAGTTTGATAGACTGGTTGGGATTGAATTCCAACTTGCATTGGAAGACCGGATGGGGCCTGGGGTCCAGCCTGGGGCATAAAACTGGGTGGAGCAGCGCCAGAAGGATGTCCTGTAGGTTGGGCTATCTGGCCGGAAGGATGACCTAGTTGATATTGAGGTTGGCCCACCTGCCCAGAAGGTTGTACTTGATGGGGGTGTAGTTGTTGTTGCACAACTGGGGTTTGTCCTGACGGACCAGATGACCAAGTGGGCTGAGCAGTTGGTTGGCCTGATTGGATTTGAGGCTGGACGACTTGCCCAGGTGCTTGACTATACTGGATAGTGGGTTGACCATATGGTTGACCAGCTTGTCCAGATGATGTACCATACTGGACATTAGGTTGGTTTGGGTGAACATACGATTGACCAATTTGTCCAGTAGGATAACCTTGCTGGATACCAGGTTGGCCTTGTTGAACAGAAGATTGACCTGAGTTACCAGAAGGTTGAGCATAAGAGGTGAAAGACGAACCACCAGAGGCCAAAGGTTGTCCCTGAAAGGGTTGACCTTGTTGGTTCCCAGGTTGGCCTGTGTAAGACTGTTGGTCTTGATTAGGTGGTCCTTGGGATTGCGCAGACGATACTTGGCCACCATGATAATAGGTGGGGCCCCAATCAATTGACAATGGGACTAAAATCTCAACAGTTGGTTGAGACGACAAAGGCCTACCAAGATGTTGTAAATACTGGTCGTATGGTCCCTCTGCTGGGACATTTGACGTAGGGTCAAAGACTCTGAATATAGAGGCCGAAGGACCACTGGAAACAGGAGTCGAAGAAGCTACACATACCGTTGGAATGGTTGGGATTGAGGTAATAGACGTACTGCGACTTTGTGGAGTAAAAGGCTCCGTGGTGGGAAAAGCGAGTTGTGACCAAATAGAACTCGTGGAGGGAGTCCTAGAAGACATAACATCCTTTAATGCTTTATAGCCTGGAGGTAGTCTCCCAGTAGTAGGGGTGCTACTAACAAGTATAGGTTCCGTTGCGGTGGGAATTTCACCGCTCGTCGCAACGGATTCTTCAGTCGAAGTAGGGGATACTTCCTCCATATCGGAAGAAAATAGTGGGGCCGAAACATGAGGGGAAGTGTATTCCCAAAAAGGGATACCATCCTCAGAAGGTTCCCAAACGGGGTTCCAATGAAATTCGTAAGTCTCGTCGCCTAGAGCACGAGAATTAATCGGTTGTATACTCGGAATAACAGGAAGAGTATCACTCACAACCGGTATCTCGGCAAAGGATGAAGATAAAATTGGTAATTCCGCCAAGATGAAAACTTCACAAAATCCTAGGGAAGCTAACGAGAAAGGACCCTACTCAAACTAACGCAAACAAGATCTAACCGGTTAAATGTGAATCGCAGCCGAATAAATTTTAAGACAAAGGAACTGAACTTGACCTTTTCATGTTTTAAGAGTCGAGAAAAGGACAAAAAGATGACTCTAGTCTCCTTCGAATGTTTAGTGAGCCCGAAGTGACAAATGCTCAGTTGAGCCTTTTCTTTTAGGGAGTCCGAAAAGGATCAAAAGTGACTACTCTGGAGAACTAGACAAAGGGTTTACCAGACAATTCGTAAAACTTCATATACACCTTGGCAATCATATGAAAACCAAGGACTTCTCGTACGGCAGTCAATCTTCCCGAATGTTGTGTTCAGTGCATTACGGCTTGTAAGGCGGCAAACACGGCTTCCTGTGGATAAAGGATGATAACCTAGTGGGGTCTCCACATATACTCGATGGTACGTGGGAGCACAAATCCATGCTAGACCACTATCGAGTCACAAAAGGAGGAATCACCCAACCATAATGTGAAACAACAATGACTAAGTTTAACGACGCCGGAACACGTCTCTAGCCTAGACCTCTAGATGTATGCGTTAAGTTCCAATGCATTTTTAGATTCATTCAGTTCATTTTACAGTTGATCTTTGATTAGGTTTCAGTTTCCAGGTCCTACCGTATGTAATCTCTCATAATTTCCTAAATGCAAGCTATATGCCAAAATATATCATTCCATTCGATGAATGCTAACTACGGAAGAGTTGAGATCTTTCAATCAAACAAAATGATCATCAAACAATCAACAATGACTCTAATGCAACTAATGGCAATAAACGAAACTTTTTATTTCTTTTTTTTTAAAGTGACTAATCGCTAATAACAATGAAGAACTATAATTTCCATTAACTAATGCAATGCAAAAGAGATTGTTTGTTTTCTTTTCGATGGCAAAATTCACTAAACAAATTTTGAGAGATAATAACAAAGAGTAAAAAGACAAATTTCACTCAATGAAAATAGAATCAAGTCTAGAACACCAAGACAATCTTTCAAACCAAGAAAAATCACAAAAACCTCAATGAGCTATGTGATCTAAGCCCAAACGAAGCCAAGCGAAATCCAAACGAAAAAGAGGTAGATTGCTCGAAGAACACAATAAAATTTTTTAACAACCACTAGACAAGTGCAAAAAGTAGCCAAGAAGTTGAGTGGACAATCAAAGAACCAAAAACTCCCACGGAAGGTTCGATGTACAAAGCCACTAGATGCTCTAGGGCTGGAATATGAAATCGATGGAAAGAGGCAAACACCCGAAGGATGAAGGTCAAAAACCAGTCAAACAAAGCTCTAACACACTCCAGTAGTTGAAAAAGATGTGAAAAGACAGAAATCCAAGCTCATAAGGCTTCCAAACTGGTGGGCTCCAGTATTGTAGCAATAATGCTACAACTCCTGGAGCTTCCTGTCTCTAATTTTATCAACCCGATAGTTCGTACAAACTTGGAACCGACGGTGCTGTATGCACAAGTACTAGCTCTTGTCGCAGCTGTCACTTGGTCAGCTGGCACAAGTCCGCTAGGGCTCAAGCCAACTTCTATAGGCTCACAGAAGAAGCTTTATGAATGATGGACGAAAGCTAACTCAAAGGAGACTAGTCTAATTGCAGAGGGAAACTGAAAACCAATAAAGCATGAAAACCCTAGTAAACCCTAATTTGACTAGCTAGACCCTAACTATGCAAAACTGTGAATGAAACAACTACCAATAATGCCATTACTTGCAGTGAACAGAAATACATGCATCTAAGCTACTTGCATCTGAAAAGACATGTTTTTGTAATTTTTCATTAAGTGGTTGGATTTATTGTGATGATGCTTTTGATTAGGGTTTGGTTGTGCAGGAGCGGTTGGAATGAAAGGAAAGCATGGGCAAGGTTAGGATGGCTAGGGGAGGTCCCAGAGGGTCTCTAGCATCAGTCCACAAAAGTCTACCACGTTCGGATGCTCAGCAACCGAGTTTGCAGGCTTCTACAGGAAGTCTGCAGGGGATCCTACAGGAAACTCAGGGGTTTCTACAGGAAGTCTGTGCAATTCTACAGGATGTTTGGCCGTGGAAGTTTTGGGAGATGGTGAAGTGTTGGAGTGGTGTGGGAGGATAGGTGAGATGGAGATGGAGCTGGTGATGGCTCAGGAGCAGAAAAATCAGATGGAGGAAGAGTGCATGCAGTGGTTTGATGGTTGGAAGGATGGGATCAACGAAAGTGTAAGTAAATGGAGCTAAGTGATTAATAGATGAGTTGGAGGATAAATGAGCTGGGCAGAGGCTGAGTAGGTCGATTGACGAGAGATCAAGAAGAAGAAGAAGGAAGTGGAATGATATGGAGCAGCGTAAATGAAACAAATGACTTATACACCAAAACGCGAATTCATTAACCTATGATAACTGTGCCATGAAACCTATGAACAGCAATGGAAAACCGAGAAATGAAACTCGTGCATGGAAGTGAAATGTAGGAGTATGGTTCTATGTCAAAAGTGCATGGATGGATCTTCAATGAAAATGTCTATGTTGCAGCTTGCGTGGAAGTGAGAAGAACTGTGTTTCTTTTTTGTGGTTGGTCATGGACTGCACCCCAATCCCTAACAGAGATGGCAGTGAGCCTTAACAACCTTTTTTTGGAGCTCCAATAGTTTATATCTATCCTCTTCTAACCTAAGAAACTGGAAACAAATTAACCATAAACTAATCCTATCTAAGCTCATGAAAAAGACTAAATTAACACACTGTAAACTCGAATTGCATGTTGAAGTAAAAACTCAAAGTGCCGGAACGAAATGAAAACAACATTACAACACCGAGGAGATCTATTGCTCTCAGGTTGGGCCCTAACCTGAGAGCTATAGCTCCCTTAGAAACTCAGAATGAGATCAAAATCTGCCTGCCTTTATTCATAAACGAAAGTCTGATGACATGCCAAAATTGGCTTACAAAAGGAACAAAAACCGAGCTGTAGCTCGTACTTCCAAATTACAAGAGCAATACAAAAGTTCAAAAAGCTTCTATCCAAGGCTACGACCTTAGTATTTATGCAAAATGATCATCCAACAGGTGTCCTTGATTTGAGGAGCTCGGCTGTCCAACTGAAGTTTAAACTGCTGATCCTGTAGGACAGTCATAACTGTTGTTCCTGTAGAACAGTTATAACTGTTGTTCCTGTAGAACAGTTGGCTGCCTCTAAGCTCAGTGGGGAGATGGATTGGAGCTCGGAGCTATGGTGGGAATTACGAGGAAGGTCCCCAAGACCGTGGACATCCTCTCCTAAAAACCAGCAGTGCTACCTCATTGTCTCCTTGTCTCCTTTTTCGTGATCTTTGCTCCCTTTTTAATGCCAAAAACCTGAAATTATCATGTATTAGTCACGTAGATAGAATGCCTACCCTTCTTCCTACAAACAACACGAATAAACCAAGAAATTAATGCATAAGCAATAAAAAATGAATGGTTTGAGCAGAGCAAGTAGGCCAAATGAGCCCAAATTGTACCAAAAATTGGGGCTCATCATCACCCCCCAGCTAAACTATTTGCTCATCCTTGAGCAACTTTGCTCTGGCTCCTCGTCTTTGGCCGAGAACTAGAGCCCGGAGCATGCTTTTCCTTCCCTGTTTTTGGTGGTCCTCTCTTTTCTGCCGAGGGTGGCGCTACTTCCTTTCCTATTTTTGGTGGCCCTGCCTTTGCTGCCCCTGGTGGTGACGAAGGTGATGCTTCTTCCCCCTTCCCTATTTCCTTGAGCTGGGCTTCAGAAGGCGATTGGCCTATTTTTCGTGTCCAGGAAGTTATTTTTGGGCTCCCCTTCTCGGGGGTGGCTGCTGTTTTAGAGGGGGTTCTTTCACTAGGCGAAGTAGGGACATCCCCTAAAGTGGTTTGGCTGCCGGGTGGAGGCTGTGGCTTGCCCGTGGTTATCCGCTTGCTTCTCCTGGCCTCAGATGGTAGAGGGGTCTCCCTCTCTCTCTTTTCCTTCGGCTCTGGAGGTGTACTAAGGGCGACCAGCACCGCTGCTGCCTCCTTTTCTAGAATACCAGCCTTCTCTTTCTTGCGTTTTGCTCTCTCAGAGCTCCTTGTAGAGGGCCCCTCCTTTTCAGATTTCGGGCTTCCTGTAGAAGGCTGTTTCTCAATGACTTTCGGGCTTCTTGTAGAAGCCCCTTTTTCCAATTTCGGGCCTCCTGTAGAAGCCCTTGTCTCTGTCTTCGGGCTTCCTGTAGAAGCCTGTTTTTGCAATATCGGGCTTCCTGTAGAAGCCTTCGTCTCCGTTTTTGGGCTTCCTGTAGAAGCCTATTTCCCAACAATTTTTGGGCTTCCTGTAGAAGCCTTGGTCTTTGCTTTTGGGCTTCCTGTAGAAGCCTGCTTCTTAATGATCTTCGGGCTTCCTGTAGAAGCCTTTGTTTTTGTTTTTGGGCTTCCTTAGAAGCCTGTTTTTGCTTTCCTGTAGACACAGGTGTCTCCACCTCTGCTTGCTTGCCTGCTGAGTTTTGCTTTTTGTTTTGGTTGCAGGTGCTGTTGAGGTACTTTGGCTGACGTGGACCACCTCAGCTTTGTCCATTCTGCTTTTCATCCTCTTTTCCCTTGCTGACAGGATAGGTGTGCCACTTTTTTCCTTGTCCTCCTTTTCCTCATGCTTCTTCCTTTGTTCTTTCTTCTGTACTGTTGTCGGGGTCTCTAGGCCTTCTTCCCTCTGTTCCTCGGCCACTGCTTCGTGTTCCTCACTACTGGAGGAACCCATTTCTTCGATCAACATTTTAATGTCCCCATCTTTTGTCAAATTCCGGAAGGATTCCCATGAGAGGGGAACCTTATATGAATGCAATGCATCCTCCACAAGAAGCTTGATCAACCCATGGTGGGCTATCTGATCTGGTATGCCCTCTTTCAGCTTTGTGGCACACTCCATTAGAGACTGCAGTAGGTAATAAGGGATGCTCAGTTTTTGTTCTACAGGAAGGTCAATTCGGTGCCTCAATTCAGTGAGCAGCCGAAAGTGATATGCGTACACGATGCTGAAATGGCCTCCACAAGTAATATATTTCATGATTTGCAAACTGACTTCATTCCAAGGTGGCAACAGGCTCGTTCTTCGCACCCCGTTTTTGTCCTCCGAGAATTCTTCCTCAGGTGGAAAGAATTCTTTCTTTGCCTGCTGGCTCAGCTTTCTTTCTTCCTTATCCCACGGCAAACCCATAGGAAGTTCTGTGATCCGACTGATATGTTCTGGGGTGAGCTTGAGGCTTAGACCTCTGAAGTTCACTGTGGCCAGTGTCTGAGATTTAGGCTTTAGAGCCTGCAAGAATTCTTCGGCCACTTCATCATCGTAGCCCTGCAGCTTATCACAAAAAGGCATCCATTGTGCTCTGGTGAAGAGCTCTACCATTGGCGGGTTTTCCCTTAATTTGGTTGAATCAGTGGGTTCCCGTCTTATAAACCCACCCGGCATGATGAACACGGTTGTTTTAATTAAAGGTGGCAAATGCAAAAGAGATTTGGTCTATTAAGACAGAGCATGCACATAATCCACAAAATTCAACACAGTCTACTTATACCGACATCCTGTAGAACGATAGCATAGGCACAGCAAACAACAATTCCACCACTATCTTTATGACCCGACTGTGGACGATGGTCTTGCCACTTCTACTAACCAGTTGCATGAAGAGTTCAGGGTTACCTCTTTAATTGGCCACCTTTTTTCGTGAGGCACCTGCTTCCCTGTAGAAGACTGCGTTCCTGTAGAGACTGCGTTCCTGTAGACTGCGTTCCTGTAGAACTGCGTTCCTGTAGAACTGCGTAATTCTCGGGGAGGACTGTAGTTGGCCCGCGCTCGAGGTGTTCTTTACCGGCGTTCTGGTAGCCAACAGCTCGACGTATCAAAGTGCAGAGGAGATCAGAATAGCCACCCGAGTTTGAGGTGTTGGATGATAAATGCATGCGCATGATCTAGCCGATTAGATTTTGAATCGGTGCAATCCGTGGCGCGGGGGATGAGCTGTCCCCGCCGGACCGTTGGGCGACGTCATCCATCATCCGCCTGCGTATTCACTTGCTGCATCATCCATTCCCACAGATTTGCCGCCGCCTTTTCCTGTTAAACTCATGCTTCTGACGAGAGTGTTCTCACGTGCGTGCCGTTCATTCTCTTTGTCGTGGCCGCCACCCAAACATCCAATTACACTTTAACTAGCCAACGTGGCCAGTCGACTGGCCATACGGCCGCTCAACCATTCAATTTTACGCTTTGAAAACAATTTCAAAGTAAGATTCATGCGATTTGATGGAAGGAAGGGTTGAGACACTTACCTGCGTGGCTGCACACAATTTTTCCAGTTCTTGGACGATGGTGAGTGGATCTACCTGCTGCATGCGACTTACACAGACCCGAAGGCTCGTGGTTATAGGCTGCCAACGATGGAGTGGGTGTTTTGCTTGCATGCCCCCGCGTTTCATTTCAGATGGCGGTGCTGTGAATGGTATCCACTCGAGCAGGTTGAACTGTTACAGGATTCCCGCGAAGTGTCTCGTAACAGTCCTTTCTCCTTGGGTGCATGCTGCACGACGGAGGTGCCGGCCTTTCAATCACGTTCCCGGAGCTCTTGATGCCTGCGGTATGAGATCCCAGCATTTGTTTAACTTTGAAAATGGCTTTTCCCGCGAGAACTCATCGATCTTCTTTGTTGGTGCAGGGAACTTGGTCACATGTCGACAAGGATGGTGGAGCAAGGTGACAACAATGTGCAAGGGTGCCAACAGAGGCTTGCATGCATCCAACCCAATCCATAGTCGCTAAATCTCCTTTTAAGATGAATTCTGGCCGTCCAAAACTCCTACAGGAAGTTTCCTGTAGAACACAGAGCTTCCTGTAGAAAGTTCGGCCTTCCTGTAGAAAGTCTGTACTTTCCTGTAGAAAATCCGCGCCTTCCTGTAGAAAGACTGCATCTTCCTGTAGAAAGACAGCATCTTCCTGTAGAAGATTCAAACCATGATAAAATTGCACATACCTTGAGAAAACATGGGTACCCTTGGAGGAGGTGCTGGTGAGGTTCCTTGACAGCATGATAAGGACCCTTGGCTTTGAGTTGAAGGGCTTCCTCTCCCCCATAGAACATCTGCAACCTGCATGCAATTTTACCATATTTTGCTTATTGTTTTTTTTTTTTTTCTTTTTTTTTTCTTTTTTTTTTTTTTGAAAGATAACAGGGGCGCCTCAAAGAGGTTTTCACCCGTGCCATCTGCCCTGAGCGCCTCAGAGAGGTTTTCACTCAAGGATCTTTTTCAAACCTTTTCTCTTTTTTTTTGAAAGACAATAGGGGCGCCTCAATGAGGTTTTCACCCCTACTACCTGCCTTGGGCGCCTCAGAGAGGTTTTCACCCAAGGATCTTTATTTGTTTTTCTTTTTTTCTTTTTTTTTCTTTTTTTTCTCTTTATATATATATATATATATATATTCCTTCAGGGTATGCCAGAGGCAGAGGCAGAACCCTTCTCTATGACCAATACAGATTTCTCTATAGTCTTGATGAACTCTTGTCTTGAGAGAGGTCTCATGTAGATCTTCAAACGATGCCCATTGACAAGCATGGGAATGGCTTCCTCATCAATGGTTCGAATGAGGACAGATCCATTGTCATGGCATTTCTCCACTGCATATGGTCCTAGCCATCTGGTTCTCAGCTTCCCCTTGAAATCTTTGTATCTTGAGTCATACAACAAAGCCCAATCTCCCGGCTGAAATTGCTTGTCATGGAGATGTTGGTCATGCCACACCTTTCTCTGAAGTTGAACCACTTCTGAGTGAAGGAGGGTCTGCATTCGGTGCTCATCCAGGCCATTCAGCTGCAGTAGCCTTTCTTGTTGTGCATGGCTGAGATCTAGGTCCAGCTGAGCTGCCATCCTCAAAGTGTTGTATTCAAACTCAATGGACAGCAAAGCTTTCTTCCCATAGACCAGCTCATACGGTGTGAAGCCGGTGGTGGTCTTCCAAGTGGTGTTGTAAGCCCATGTGGCTTCAACCTGGTGATCTGCCCAGTCCTTTCTGCTGCTGCTCACCACTTTAGTCAAGATCCCTTCTAATGCTCTATTGGTGACTTCCACCTGCCCATTTGCTTGAGGGTGATAAGGGGTGGAAGTCCTATGCTTGATCTTGTGATGAGCTAGGAGATCTTCAACCAGGTTGGAGGTGAACTGGCTCCCTTGATCGGTGACCAGCTCTCTTGGATAGCCAAACTTATAGAAGATGTTCTCTCTTAGGAACTCGGCCACCTTTTCTTCTGTTGCTGCTTTGATTGCTTTGGTCTCTGCCCACTTTGTCAAATAGTCAGTACACACAATGATGTAAGTCCTTTGCCTCGAAGAGGGGTTGATTGGGCCCACAAAGTCCATGCCCCACTTCTCAAATGGCTCAAGAGTCACTTGAGGTTGGAGAGGCATCTCATCCCTTTGGGTCGGTTTCCCCATTCTTTGGCATTGGTCACACTGACTGACATATCTTCTGACATCTTGATGAAGTGTGGGCCAATAGTAGCCCGCCTGCAGGATCTTGAAGGCAGTTCTCTTTGCCGCAAAATGTCCTCCACAAGGCCCATCATGACAAGTGAGGAGGATATCAAAGACTTCCTCCTTCCTTACACAACACCTTAAGATCTGATCGGGGCCAAGCTTGAACAGATTGCCCCCGATCCAAGTGAATGAGGCACTTTTTCTGATGATTCTGCTCTTCTCTCTTGAAGATAGGTGTGGAGGGAACTGTGCTGAAACAAGATAGTTTGCTATATCAGCAAACCATGGAGAGAGTACTGAAATAGCAAACAGATGTTCATCAGGCATCTGGTCGCCCACTGTTCCATCCCCATCTGCAGACAAATCCAATATAGATAAAAAGTCAGCAACTACATTTTCTCTACCTGGTTTGTCAACAATGGTCAAATCAAACTGCTGCAATAAAAGTAACCATCTAATAATACGAGCATTCACATCTAGTTTATTCATTAAATATCTAATAGCAGCATGGTCAGTATGTACAAAGGTCTGGTAACCAGTAATATAATGTCGGAACTTGTTCAGTGCATGGACCACAACCAAGAATTCTTTCTCGGTTACAGTGTAATTTAGCTCAGCTTTGGACAAGTTTTTGCTAACAAAGTAAATGGCATATGGAAGTTTCTGCTCAACTTGTCCTAAAGCTGCACCTATGGCTTTTTTCGAGGCATCAGTGTGGATGTGGAAAGGTAGGGCCCAGTTTGGACCTCTCAGGATTGGGGCTGACACCAACTTGTCCTTTAATTCATTTAAAGCCCTCTGACAATCGTCAGTCCAATTAAACTCCACATCTTTTGCCAATAGGCCAAACAATGGCGAGGCTAGTTTGCTGAAATCTTTAATGAATCTCCGGTAGTATCCTGCTAATCCCAAGAAACTCTGGACATCCCTGACCTTTTGAGGAGGTGGAACCCTCTTGATGAGAGCAATTTTGTTAGGATCCACCTGCAATCCTTGGCAAGAAATGGTATGGCCTAGCACGGTCCCTTCAGTCATTAGGAATTCACATTTTTCAGGACTAAGGGACAAGTTCATCTCGGTGCATTTGGTTAGGACTTTTCCCAGGTTGGACAATGCTTCCTGGAAGTTGGCCCCATAAGGAGTAAAGTCATCCATATAGATTTCTACTGCATCATGGACCAGCTCCGAGAAGATGCTCAAAACAGCTCTCTGAAAGGTAGCAGGAGCATTGCATAGCCCAAAGGGAAGGACTCGATAGGCAAAGGTACCTCAAGGACAAGTGAAGGTGGTCTTATCTTGGTCTTCCGGGCTGATTTGAATTTCGTTGTACCCGCTAAACCTATCCACGAAAGAGAAGAACTTCTTTCCTGCCAGTCCATCCAACACTTGATCTATGAAAGGTAGAGGGAAATGGTCCTTCTTGGTAGCTTTGTTCAGTTCTCGGTAGTCCACACAGATTCTCCATTTCCCATTTTTCTTGGGAACAACACTAGAGGGGACACCCATTCACTATCTGAGATGGGGTAGATGAATCCGGCATCCAATAGTTTTTGCAATTCTTCCTTGACAATGTCCTTAAGGGCTGGATTCATTCTCCTCTGAGGTTGCCTAACCGGTTTACAATCCTCTTTGATGTATATATGATGGGTACAAACCGAAGGATGGACTCCTTTCATTTCCTTATAGCTCCAAGCAAAAGCATCTAGGTGATTGGCCAACAGACTACACAGCTCCTTTTCCTGGGAAGGAGATAGGGAGGAGCTGAACTTCAATGCTTTCTCAGGGCCGAACTCCACATTCTTGACTCTGGGAGTAACAGGGTTGGTTGTACAAAGATCCACTAGGGTGCTAGCTTGGGCATCCTCCACCAATTTCTCTAAGGGTAGTGCACTGGAAGGTGGATTCTGGATCAAGGTCTCGATCAAGTCATCCTCGGTTGGGGGGTCTCTTCTAGTGGTATCTAAGGTGCACAGAGGTGCTGAGTACCCCTTGTCTTCCTCTCCTTCTTCCAACCAGAGTGGTAAGTCATGCTCCAAGGAGGGTTGGGCAGGAGGGTATAGGACTAGCTGCTTGGACATGGGACCATTTTTGATGGTCATGTTTCCTGCATGACAACTTATGTAAGCATCTGCAGTAGCTAACCAAGGCCTTCCCAAAATGAGAGGATATCTAGTAAGCTTGGCCTTTGGTTGCAGAACCAGAAAGTCTGCAGGGTATTCCCAAGAGTCAATGGAGACCAAGACATCCTCCACAATCCCTTCGGGAGTCACGGTGGAGCGATCTGCTAATTGCAGTACTGTCGAGGTCTTCCTCAACAAACCCTGAAGATTAAGATTAAGCATGGTATCCCTGGTCATCACATTAATGGCAGCCCCCAGATCAATCAAGGTGTGAGGTATAATGGTGCCATTGATGTGAACATCTACTACAGGACTTCCAGGATCTAGGTACTTTGGGCAGATGACTTGACCTAACATAAGGTCAGACAGTTGTCCTATGACATTGATAGTTGAGGCATCTTTCTTCCGTCTGCCTGGGTGTTTGAAACACTTCTCCTTAACCAGCTTGTTGTATATTGGCACATCCTTGATGGCTTGGAGAAGTGGTATTTTTACACACAACTGCTTGAGCTCACCCAGAAGCGCTTCCTCTTCTAGATTGGGTTATGTGGTGCCTATTAGTCTCTTAGGAAAGGGTGGAATAGCCTTTGGTTCACTTTCCTGTTTATCTTCCTCATCCTCTGGGGGAGGAGGTTGGCGATCTGGTAGAGTCTTTCCAGATCGAAGATTGATCTCCTGGATCTCCACAGCATAGGTAGGGCATGAGGTTTCCCCAGTGTATATCTGTTGGGCCTATCTATTGTTGGGGTTCGGGTTCGGTTGAGTAGGCATTTGAGGTTGCCTTGGAGGAGCAGGAGGTAATGGCTGAGGTTGAACTGGTGGTGGAGGCAAGATGGCAGGAGGAGTGTTGTATTGGGGCCTCCACCCTGACTGAGGTGCATTCCATTGAGGCTGTGGCTGGGCATGTGAGTGATATGAATGAGAAGTAGGTTGAGTGGGGTACTGAGGTGGATAAGGCCATGGAGGAGGCATGGACCATGAAGGATGAGCAGGGGGACCCCAGGAAGGCATAGGAGTCGATTGGTTGGGGCTGTAATAAGCTTGAGATGCCCCTTGCATCCCCTGCAGATAAGGTCTAGATCCCTGTGGCCTCCTTTGGTTAAGGTAATAGAGAGGCTCTGTGGGAGCTTCTGTCCCTTGGTACATGGCTTTAAACCCAGGTAAGGTTGGACACTGATTTGTGGGATGGTCCTCCTCACAAACGAAACACACTTCAACTGAATGCAATGGACATTCGTTCTTAGGGTGCCTCCTTGTGCACCTAGGGCAGAAGACAGCCAAGGCTCTCTCAACCTCTTCTTTCTTTTGTTGAATCCTGAATGTGTCAAGCTGCATGGCAATGGTTTGTCTCACCTCACTCTTAAGATCTTCTAATTGATTTGCAAGCTCATGTTTGGAGAAAGGGACACTAGTTGAGAGGTGGTTTCCTCTACCTCGTTTCCGAGCTGCCCTGGAGTGGTTTCTAAACACAGTCTTGATGTCCTCATAAGGCAGTTGGTAAATGTCCCCCCCAGCCAACATGTGAAGGGTATCTAAGAGGTATTCAGGAACTCCTCGGAGCATGACCAACTTGAGGGATTTAGGGTCAAGTGTGCACCTCGCCCGCTTATAGCTTAGTTGGAACCTCTCCTCATAATCCTCTAAGGACTCATCATTTCCCATGGACATCCGAAAGATTTCCCCCTTTGTTTCCTTGGACCTACAGTAATCCCGGTACTTGGTGTTGAAAGCTTGCTGCATCTGAGCCCAAGTGGTGATACTATTCCCAGGTAAGCCCATGAACCAGCGTAGTGCTGCATCCTTAAGAGTGGAAGGGAAAAGTTTCAACTTTTGCTCATCTTCAGTATAGTCATAGGTTCTACAAAGGACAGCAAACTCAAACAGGAAGGTATCTGGATCTTCAGTGGTCAGCCCATGGAAGTGAGGTAAGGCGGAGGGGCTAATGTTCTTCATTTTCATCTCTCTGTTGGTCTCTCGGATGGGAAAGGCGCCTTCTATTCTCTCATCTTCTCTTCTATTGTCAGCCATAGCTTCAGATGGAGTGGTCTCTAACTCTTCTTCTACTATAGGGTCTTTGGATATCTCAGGATGTTCACCTATAGGTTCTTCTGGGTCACTGTCACCAAAGAAGAGAGAAGGGTGACTCAGTGATGTGGTGGGGGTGTTTGGTAGGAATTTGCCTGATCTATCTCGGTTCCTACGAGGCATGAAATGGAAAAGACTTTCTTTTTTTCTTTTGATTGCTTTTGCTTTGCTTTTCTTTTGGTACCTGCAAAACTGAGACAGATTGATCTACAACTAACTATGAAAGATGCGGAATTAAACTGAAAGCAGGAAAGAACTAATCTATTGCTCAAATGAAATTGCAAGAATGGAAATGCTAGTCTACGCTTGCAGAAAGGAAATGTTAATCTATGAAAGCAGGAAATGCTAATCTAGGAAAGCAGGAAATGCTAATCTACGAAAGCAGGATATGTCTATGCTACTTTTGCATAATGAAATGAAGTAAACTACTTAGCAGAAGGCAAGAGTAAGGAAATAGAAGAAAAGCAACAATTACTAATACTCTGACGCTTCCCCGGCAACGGCACCAAAAAGATGGTGGGCTCCAGTATTGTAGCAATAATGCTACAACTCCTGGAGCTTCCTGTCTCTAATTTTATCAACCCGGTAGTTCGTACAAACTTGGAAGCGACGGTGCTGTATGCACAAGTACTAGCTCTTGTCGCAGCTGTCACTTGGTCAGCTGGCACAAGTCCGCTAGGGCTCAAGCCAACTTCTATAGGCTCACAGAAGAAGCTTTATGAATGATGGACGAAAGCTAACTCAAAGGAGACTAGTCTAATTGCAGAAGGAAACTGAAAACCAATAAAGCATGAAAACCCTAGTAAACCCTAATTTGACTAGCTAGACCCTAACTATGCAAAACTGTGAATGAAACAACTACCAATAATGCCATTACTTGCAGTGAACTAAAATACATGCATCTAAGCTACTTGCATCTGAAAAGACATGTTTTTGTAATTTTTCATTAAGTGGTTGGATTTATTGTGATGATGCTTTTGATTAGGGTTTGGTTATGCAGGAGCGGTTGGAATGAAAGGAAAGCATGGGCAAGGTCAGGATGGCTAGGGGAGGTCCCAGAGGGTCTCTAGCATCAGTCCACAGAATTCTACCACGTTCAGATGCTCAGCAACCGAGTTTGCAGGCTTCTACGGGAAGTCTGCAGGGGATCCTACAGGAAACTCAGGGGTTTCTACAGGAAGTCTGTGCAATTCTACAGGATGTTTGGCCGTGGAAGTTTTGGGAGATGGTGAAGTGTTGGAGTGGTGTGGGAGGATAGGTGAGATGGAGATGGAGCTGGTGATGGCTCAGGAGCAGAAAAATCAGATGGAGGAAGAGTGCATGCAGTGGTTTGATGGTTGGAAGGATGGGATCAACGAAAGTGTAAGTAAATGGAGCTAAGTGATTAATAGATGAGTTGAAGGATAAATGAGCTGGGCAGAGGCTGAGTAGGTGGATTGAGGAGAGATCAAGAAGAAGAAGAAGGAAGTGGAATGATATGGAGCAGCGTAAATGAAATAAATGACTTATGCACCAAAACGAGAATTCATTAACCTATGATAATTGTGCCATGAAACCTATGAACAGCAATGGAAAACCGAGAAATGAAACTCGTGCATGGAAGTGAAATGTAGGAGTATGGTTGTATGTCAAAAGTGCATGGATGGATCTTCAACGAAAATTTCTATGTTGCAGCTTGCGTGGAAGTGAGAAGAACTGCATTTCTTTTTGGTGGTTGGTCATGGACTGCACCCCAATCCCTAACAGAGATGGCAGTGAGCCTTAACAACCTTTTTCTCGAGCTCCAATAGTTTATATCTATCCTCTTCTAACCTAAGCAACTGGAAACAAATTCACCATAAACTAATCCTATCTAAGCTCATGAAAAAGACTAAATTAACACACTGTAAACTCGAATTGCATGTTAAAGTAAAAACTCAAAGTGTTGGAACGAAATGCAAACAACATTACAACACCGAGGAGATCTATTGCTCTCAGGTTGGGCCCTAACCTGAGAGCTATAGCTCCCTTAGAAACTCAGAATGAGATCAAAATCTGCCTGCCTTTATTCATAAACGAAAGTCTGATGACATGCCAAAATTGGCTTACAAAAGGAACAAAAACCGAGTTGTAGCTCGTACTTCCAAATTACAAGAGCAATACAAAAGTTCAAAAAGCTTCTATCCAAGGCTACGGCCTTAGTATTTATGAAAAATGATCATCCAATAGGTGTCCTTGATTTGAGGAGCTTGGCTGTCCAACTGAAGTTTAAACTGCTGATCCTGTAGGACAGTCATAACTGTTGTTCCTGTAGAACAGTTATAACTGTTGTTCCTGTAGAACAGTTGGCTGCCTCTAAGCTCGGTGGGGAGATGGATTGGAGCTCCGAGCTATGGCGGGAATTACGAGGAAGGTCCCCAAGACCGTGGACATCCTCTCCTAAAAACCAGCAGTGCCACCTCATTGTCTCCTTGTCTCCTTTTTCGTGATCTTTGCTCCCTTTTTAATGCCAAAAACCTGAAATTATCATGTATTAGTCACGTAGATAGAATTCCTACCCTTCTTCCTACAAACAACACGAATAAACCAAGAAATGAATGCATAAGCAATAAAAAATGAATGGTTTGAGCAGAGCAAGTAGGCCAAATGAGCCCAAATTGTACCAAAAATTGGGGCTCATCACAAACAAGCAAACTGGAAAAGTTCACAGGCCTGGTGCGACTGTCAGGCTGTAACTCGAGCTTTTAAAGGATTAGCGCGAGTTGATTTTGTGCATGCCCATTAGCGCGACTGTCAGGGAAAAAATCGCGCTAATCAAGTTTGCTAGCTTAAAAATAAAAACAAGCGGTCTACGACTTGATCAACAGTATCCAGACAGACCAGGCAGCAAGAGACAACTTAAAAATTCAACCCAGAAAGCTTATCTAAGTAAGACAGACAAGAGAAAACCAAAGTGCAAGACAAACTCCAAGCTGTTCGGTTCATAAACCAAACCGGAGATTGACTGAAGTGGCATTGATCTACTTCGCTAATGCAAAGCAATAGCGTTTTGAAGGCTACCTGGCCGTACTTCAGGCTCCGTCCAAAGTTTACGAATCAAACAACAAATAGCTTCTCCAGTGAAGTCGCCAAATTGTTGGAGAGGTAAATCCCCTCTGCGGATAGAGGCGATCCCACTAGCCCAAAATTGGTTTAGCAAAAATCAAACAATGCTATCATGCAAGTTCCTAATTGCAAATTGAAGGTGGATTATGAGAACCTACTTGGATTCCAACGCTAGTGTTGTAGAAGAGTTGACACTCCCGTTCCTTTGCTCTGGCCGATCACGATCCTCATGATCTCCGTGAATGGACACCTGCACATGCAAAGAACGACACGAATACAAGCATAAAATCCAATAGATGCAATTATATATCGGTCAGAAAAGATATAATTCAAACATCATCACAATGAACAGCAAGAATGGAACCATAATGATAGTCATCTATTATTGATGATCAACGAAGGAATATACAACCATAGTTCTGACATCAAATCCTCGTTTGGCTGGGTGATCAGCTACATACGTCTTGCAAAGCTTGCCGGGATTGGGAACAAGCCTCTCTCTCTTTGATTATGAATGCAAAGAAGACTCTTACAGCAATCTCTCAGACTTCTGACAGTATCATTCTCCCTATGCTCAAAAACTAGCTTGTCAAATGCACCAGAAAAAGCTTTTATAGATGGAGGAGGAGGAAGAGATACAATGAATCCAGACATCCATGGCATTAGCATTATCCTCGAAAAGCTATTATGGATAGAGATATGATGAATCTCGACATCCATGAGATTGGCATTATCCTTGAAAAGCCTCATGAGTTGAAAGGAAAAAACTTTCGGGCGTGCGTTTGTTAAAAAGCTTTCCCAAACTTGGTTGGCGCGGGTAAGACTCTGAGACAGAGCGCCAACGGGCGCACCCTCTTTGGAGAATTTCCCCCATTGGCGCGGGTGATACACTGTGGATTCGTGCTAATGGAAAAAGGGGACTTTTTAAGGATATTATGCAGGAGATGTCTTCAAGGCATATGAAGTCCATACTTAGGGGAACATAATGCAAGTGTTTTCAAGTTATGTCACTGCTCACAGGTCTCGGAATGAGTCCTCCAAAGTGCGGGAAAGGGGTAACAGGGACGGTGACCAATGGTGACAAATTACTGTGTAACAGCTATCTATATTCTCCCTCCCTCAACATATGTCCTTTATGTTGTCATGAATCTAAATTCATTTTTGGTAATTCGTTCCCCCAAAATACCTCCCTATGCTCCTCCCTCACACCTCACAATTCAATCATTAGTCAAAACTAGGAACTCATGACATCTGCAATGAGGTTAAGAAATGTCCCATACCAGGCAATTGTGGTCGCTCGATTGCATGAAAATGTGTTGCATTCATTGGAATTAACACTGCCTCTCTCCACCTGTCATCATGTATCTTTGGCACTGTTTTTAATTACCCTCTCCACCATGCCACAACCATGGGAACTGAGGAAGATTAGACGAAAGTGTGATATAGAAACCATGGTGTACAAGGAAGACATCTATTTTTGGGAATGGCAAGATGATGATCTGGTCTTGGGACCCTGGCTCAAGTGATGTGAGCCTGTAGCCTCACATGGGGTCTTCTTTCAGTGTTAGGATCATCTAGTAGCGAGGAGGCATTGATTCCTCAATTTCAAATGTTTAGAGACGGTTATGGTTCGTCCATGCTCTAATCCTTGGGAGAAAGGAGGCTCTATCATTCCGGGTGGTGAGCAATCAAAAAAATTGTAAGCTAACTGTCGAGCTTCCATAAGTTCTCGGTTACTCTGATACTCTTATATTAGGATGAGAAGCAATCTTCATTGTATGAGGATAGGGTGGCAATGTGTTTCTTCCAATTTATTCGATGCATCATAGGGAATTCTCTGTTGTCTTAAGACATAGTCCAAAACAAAGAAAAAATTGGTATTTTGGATTGGGCGATGTGGTTTTCAGTACTCTCTATTCGGTTGGGTATCCCATTCCGACTTAGACATTTGGGTTAGAAAGAAGCCAATTCTAATAAGTAAGAAATTTTCTGTATGACTCTTTAACTTCAACTATTTGTGACCACTATCGAAAGGAACATGAAGAAATGAATGAAGAAATTTATGACATGCAAATTCTAATGTATCAACAAGAAGATTTAGATAGAGCCACAGTAAAAATAATAGAGGCTTAGCAAAATAGAATTGGTTGTTTGGAGGATGAGGTGCAGGCCATGCATAGCATTGTCATGGATTTTCATTTCCAATTCAACTGACCACCGAGCCGAACATATGACCTTCCTCGAGGCTTTGACCTTAATCACCCTATTGAGGGTTCTGATCCAATATAATTGTAATGGCCGAGGTTAAATGTATGTGGATGTTGTTCCAATTTTGTCGCATGTATACTTCTAGGATAATAAGAGTATTAATATGATTTGGGTATTTTTTTGTAATTTAGGATGGTGTGGATAGATGCAATCTAACAATCCAAATTCCCATGAGAAAAACAATATTGTAACTCTCCCAAGTATTTTTCACGACCAGGCATGTATTTAATGAAAAAGTACTCATTCTTTTAAAAAAATGCTAGTTTTAAGAGCTACATATTAAAGTCATATTATATATGAATTACACGTTCCTCTCTTAATAAGAATATTCTCATTAAAAAGTAATTGTTTCTTTCTTTCATTTTTTCAATAACTCCTTTTCTTTATGCATTGAAATATTTTATTATCATCAACATTAATTTTTTTTCTTTTTTTAAATATATCTATATAAATTTGATGTTCAAATAAATTAGTGAACATGTATATTCAAATAGGCTATTTAAATCTTATATTGAAATATTTTTAAAATCATAAAAATTATACAACTTCATCATACTCAAATGTGAAAATATAATTTTTTCCAATACTTTAAATTAAAACTAACTAAATATGTTCATCATTTTTTAAGCATATTTTTCCTTTATTATAGTGACTTTTTATTTAAACAATGTTTTATTTTTGTTTTAAAGGAACATATTTTAATAGGAGGTTGAACATGGAGGGAATTACATGTTCCCCTCATATTGGGTTGTAGAAAGAATAATTCGGCTCAAATATAGGTGTAGCCTAACTTATAGACAATAATGTGATTTTTCTTTTGTTTAAAATACATTTATGGATATATAAATGGATCCAACAACTTGAAAAACCCCGTAGGAACTGTAATTCTATAGATTAAACAACTTCAATTTTTTTGTTGGGGATTTACATATTAGAATTGTGTAGCATTTATGATCAGTCCAACTTAATTTTTTCGTTTGTGATCGGTCCAACTGAAGTTATTAAAAAATACATGAAAGAATACCCCAAAATAACCATTTCATTAGTGTAGCCATATAAATTAAATGATTATGAAATGTAGATAGGCATCAACCCATAATAAGCATCAAAATACTTACTTCATCATACATGTCAAGTTGCTAAAATTATAAAAACATAAATCTAAATTATCATTTAAATAATTATTAATAAATTAAAATTTTAGAAACTCTATTCTAAAATAAATATACCTATCAACATAATAAGTTAGACTACCCATAATTATAATATGTTTTATAATTTTATTATTAAAAAATTAAAATAAGTGTTATGATTTAATGATATATTTATCATCAACTTCAAAAATGAATGAAAAACAAAATTGATTAAGAATGAGACATATATGCAAGATTGTTAGGGGTTAGAGAACTTTAACATATAGAAGAAAATAAAAATCCAATTGGACGTATTCGTTCAAACATACTTGTAAGATTGTTAGAGATTAGAGAACTTTAAAATATAGAAGTTTTTTTAAGCAATTTCTCTTAAAGGTGTAAAGATACACCCAAGGAATTGAACATGCCTATGATATTACTAGAAAAATGTTGCAACAAAGGAAATATAACAACCTAAAGAGTTGAGGATGGAGGGGAGAAAATGTGTTCAGGATTTGCAATAGCCTCACACTTGTGCCAATGTCTATCTAACAGATGTAGCTCGAACCACCTAGGTAAATCATTTTCTATGTCAAAATCTTATATACATATTATATCCAAGCTATAACATGCAAGGTAATGATGAGAAATATTACCATATGTCTTTGTAGGCACTATCACAAAAAAATGTAATTACAATGACTAAAGTGAGTTTGTGTTGATAATGGGATTAAATAAAGAGTATATTTCACTCTAGTGACCTTCAGAATCAAAATAAAGAATGGGATTTGTTTTAGAATTTTAGCTATCATCTTTTAAAAATTTAAATCATTTGGAGCCATTAGTTCAAGTTTTATATTTAAATTTAAATTTTGTCTCCCAAAAAATTGTTGGAATTACAAAATTTATGTGGTGTAGTTTACACAATCCAAGTGTCCAAATAAACTTTCAAAACATGATATCTATTTATGAATTAAAAAATACAGTTTTAAAAATGAAAAATTACACATACTATATAGATATATAAAACTAATATAAAATAAATTTGACTGAAAATAAAATGTAAAAATGATATGCTCTTTTCAATTTTTTCTTCTAACTTTTCATAAAAAAAAAATTACATATATCAAATTAAAGTTAAAATCAACGCTTCAAATTTAATCAAGAATCCCAACCCACTTTCAATTTAATCACTAGTCAGCCCCACGTGGTAGGGGAGTTGCTAATCACAATGGGATGAAGTTCCTTAGAAAGGCGAGCTTAGCACACCCCAAGTTAAAATCAACGCTTCAAATTTAATCAAGAATCCCAACCCACTTTCAATTTAATCACTAGTCAGCCCCACGTGGTAGGGGAGTTGCTAATCACAATGGGATGAAGTTCCTTAGAAAGGCGAGCTTAGCACACCCCAGAGTAACCCAGAGCTTTGAAGAGGAGTGGACGCATGCTCCCAATAGTTATAGAAGTAACGGTCAGAATCAATCCACTGGTTATAGAAATAGCGGTCAGAATCAACCCACTGCACCAGCCGCAGTGGGTAAGATGGAGGTATTCTTAATTTTTTGTTTTTTATTCAAATTTCAGAACTCAAATCTCTAATTTCAACGCATCATTAATAAATTTAAAACAAAGTAAATTTAGAAACTTAAAACAAAACAAAAGGAGCAAAATTCACTGAAAGAAAAAAACCAAAACAAAAAATGCCAGGTTAAAAAATTAAATGGCATAAGAAATTATAAAATATTTAATTATTTAATTATGTGGACATGTTGTATCGGCGGCGGCAGACTGGACAACTATCTCGGGATAAGAGCCATCTGCAAATGCAATGTGTGCGGAAGATGTGGCCGCAAGGCATTTGAGAGACATTCTCCCCCAATTGAAAATCGACATGGCAAATTGGGCAACTTGAAGTGATACTATTACCATCACTGATGTGTTCCTCCGAAATAGTTATGACCTGCAACTGCTCCACACGAGCGGCTCCTTCTCGAAAATGCTCCTCAGACGTGCCTCTGTTTTGCACCTCCTCAAGAAATGCTGCTTGTTCTGGCAAATGCTGCCCAATGGCTCTCCCTACATGCCACCGCTCCCAAGTTGGGCCTATCTCTTGCACCGACTCCGGCAGCCGTACGGATCTGCCGCGGCGCAACCGCCTGCCTCTCTCTCGCAACCGCTCGACAGGTGCGCGTCTATCTCGCAACCGCTCCGGCAGCCGTACGCATCTGTGGCGCAACCGCTCCACAGGTGCGCCTCTATCTCGCAACGGCTGAACAGCTTCGGCTATGTCTCGCAACGGCTCCGGCGGACGTTCGGATCTGTCGTGGCGCAACGGCTCCATAAGTGCGGCTGTGTTTTGTAATACTCTGTCCGGCAAACTGCTGCACAGCGGCTCTGTCTCTGGTTATGTGAGGTAACTGCTGCGCCGGTGCAGCTGTGTCTCGCAATTGCTGGAGAGAGGGCCTGTTTCCATTTACGTGAGGCCACTGCTCCACTGGTATTCTCGATCTGCTCCTGTTCCCACTGCCCCCTTCTGTTTCGTCTTCCATTTCAAAGATTACATAAAATTAAATGAATGGGCAGTACAACAAGTTATGAAATTTGGAGATGAAGAGTCGCAATTTCATAATTATGACGCTAACTCCATATCGCCGACGCGTTCTTGACTGTACTCGATTACATTCATTCTCGAAACGGAAAATTTCTCACATATCACCCCGTTAACCCAAAAGGTGGGAAGAATATCAACGGAACAGAAAAACATAGAGTTAGATTTGATATTATCCAACCCTTCATATACCTATCTCCGTGTAGATACCAATACCAAGGCATACATACTTTACTCCTTCTGGTTTTGAAGCTGTGACCTCTTATGAGGAAACACATGCTCTTAACTATTAGGCCCACTCAACTACTCTAGGACAATAGAAGGGGATTTATGATCTATACATATTATTATTTGATTTGATTTTTTTGTCTTATATGTTTTTTTTTAGACTTTGATATATTTAATTGGGAAAACAATGTCACTACTTCTTTGATTATTTGGATCAAGACAAGTTGCATTAGATTCATAGTTTATTGATTTCTTTATAGGCTCTTTTATGGGTTTTTTCTTTGGAAATTAGCTTTTGTATACTTTGACATAATGAACATAATGTGTCAATGTTTCAAAGTATCTCTACGTGAGAATAAAAACTTTTGATAATGGAAAGATTATTTCTAGGTGTAGTCTTTAGCTACTAACTTGATCTTCATTGTGAAGCTTTCATTGAAATACATGTCAACACAAATGCTAAAGTATGTAATTAAATGTTTCCTTTCAGTTTGTACACTTGAAATTATTTAACTAGGTGTAGAGAGTTTTTTTGTTATATCAATAGTTAGGATCGACAACTTCATGCATAGTGTTCTTTGCCCCAAAACCAAAGTACAAATTTGAGGACCCGATCTTTTTAACCTACTAGGTTAAATTCAACTACGAATATGTAACCACCCCTCCCACATTTACCCAAATCCACAAGTTCATCAAGGTAAACATGAGATGAGAGTGGTTATTAAGAACCAGAATGAGTTTCAGAGGAATGATGATCGAGTTCTCCTTGAGCATAATCACGGAAGTTTGAAGGGAGATTGCATTACAAGATGGCATGAACAAAGGACAAAGGAGTCGTGGTACTCTGTGGGTTTTGGATATGTGGGCTAGTGTTTTGCAAGATGAAATGATCGAAGGGGAAGGAACTGTAGATCTACACCAGATCTGGTTCTGTTTTGGACATTCAAGCACTTTAAACAAAGTTCGTTATCTAGATCTTCTCTAACCATAAGTGATGATCTACCCAGATCTGATAGTCGATACGTTGCTAATGTTGTGACGGTTTATCCTTTTGAAGCGACCCCAGAAGTAGATTTATAGTCAAGCCAGTTGTATTGATAGATTATCATCTATCTTTCAACTCTGAATAGTCGAAAGGGAGGATTGAAGCTAGATCTGTGGTGCATTCCGACAGATCAGAGGTTCTTATTAACTGATATGATGTCTCCTGGGGAGTGGTTCTCTTTTTTGAGATTGTTCTTTATGCCGCAGCCTCCTCAAAGTCTCACAGATCTATATTTTGAGACAGATATGGATCTTGAATCACATGATTGTCAAGAAAGGATTATGGATCTAGATTCATAGAGATCATTCCAAATATTTATCAAAACTCCATATGGGAAATCAATTCTTTTTGGGTGCGGGTCTTTGAAAGGGTTAATATTCTGAAGCAAAACATCCTACATACCCTAGGGTATATGATATTTCTTCAAAGCCGTATATGCGAAGGAAAATCAATGCAGGATGAACTAAAACTCCAAGATTACAATGTCACTCCATCATCTACCATCTTTATAAATTTACGACTCCATGGAGGATCTTCTAGATCGAGCAAGAAAAAGGGAGTAGGGGGTGGCATACTTAGATTTTTGGAGCAAGAAAGCAAGGGAAGAGCAGGAAAGTGCAAGAGGACATCGAGATTAGCAACTACAATGGGATTTTCTTGCAGGTACCAAGTTGCATGTATGTTTTCCTCACTAGTTTTGGCATGCATGGCATATGCATGTGGATTTTCGGTCATGATTTGTCACTGGCATGGAGGATTTCCTAAATTGACAGTGGATTTCCTAGCCTTGTAGTTTCCTAGATAAACATGGAGATTGTGGGTTTATTTCCTTATTTCATTTTGGTTGGTTCTCATGTTTCCTTAGCTTGGGTTGAGTTACTAGTTCCTGGAGCCTTGGTTGGACAAACGCTCTAGAGCCATGTAACAACTTAGGTTGAGTTACTAATCCCGTAGCCTTGGTTGGACAAATGCTTTAGAGCCCTTGGTGGGTTGATATACTAGTCCTAGAGTCTTGGTTAGACAAACTTTCTGGAGCCCTGGATGGCATGGATAGAGACTAGTCTGATGATGGTTTTGGTGATGTCAGACCATGAGGTGGAATCATTATTTGATGGGTTGAGATGGATGGCCTTTGGAAGCCCTGGATGAGCTTTGATTGATGTGTTCTATGAGACTTCACATTCATGCTTGGAAAATGGCAAGGGGGTGAATGGCTGAAGAGAGATTTGGCTCAGCCATTCTATGGTCGGATAGAACATGGAAGTCCCATCCCAGGTTTGGATTTTTCATCATCAATATGAGGTTATTTCTCTTTGTATTTCTATGGGTATTATCTTGGATTATATGTGGTTTATATGTCTGTGATTTCATTAGTATTTATGATACTATTATGTTGGTTATATATGTGTTTTATGATGGTAGTTATGTATGGCTCATTGTGTTTTTACTCGTAAATGAATGATCAATGTCTCTATGATCTAATGGATGAAATGGAAATTGATGTGTTGAGGCATCAATGTTTCTTAGCGATTCTCAGCTAAGTATGAGACCCCTATGCTCATATATGTTATTTACACATGTAGATTACATATTCGTGATATGTTTGATGAAATGTCTGTCATGGCTAGTAGGGGTCCAATTAAGGTCTCATTCAAAGGATTGCATTTATACTATCAATTCCTTGTCATTTTACTATTTTGAAGATATGATTCAATTATGGGTAATGACGTGGCCTCTAGGCCTGAAAAAGTGATTCAAATCCTGGGGACGCTGGCACAACATTGATAAAAAGAGTCCCTGAATGCTAGCTTATAGGACTGTGACAGCGTCCAGAGGTCCATGGATGCTAGCATGTCCATAGCATGAGAGCGTCAAGAAGTCAAGTAGTCCAAAATGTCCATGGGACCCAGGGGCTAGTTGGCAAAGAGGTTGGGTTGGTTCCTGAGGGTCCTAATGCTAATGTTGGATGTCCATATGGTGTGTTTCCATCGGTTCCACTTCCTTAATGTGACTTAGGAAGTCGAATCATATCATAGTGGCTTCTCGTCGCATGTTAACCATGGCTGGCCAATTGCTTGGGTACATGTGGGAGGAGGGTGTTATAGAGTGGTACCATAGCATGGTTCACCCCTCGGATTGGATGGGTTTTGTGTTGTTCATGCATGCATGTCAGTTTCATGTGTGTCTCTTACACTTGCATTCCATGTGCATGTCACATTTGCATAATGTTGATCATGGTTGTAGTGATTTCGTCATGAGGAACTCGATGTTGTTATTGTGGAGTGCATTGTCATGAATTTATGATTAGTTACATGTTATATGTCACTTACATGTTTCTATATGTCGCTGGGTTGCATTCTTGTATGTTTGTTTACATGTATCATTCTTTTAGGTTTGGTTACAAGTATCGTTCGTTTATGCTTGATTACATGTGTTT
This sequence comes from Pinus tabuliformis, assembly GCA_031772625.1. Lineage (NCBI taxonomy): Eukaryota > Viridiplantae > Streptophyta > Pinopsida > Pinales > Pinaceae > Pinus > Pinus tabuliformis. The sequence goes on from CM062814.1 coordinate 98,217,579, forward strand.
ATGAATGTGTATGGTTGGTTACGCATTTCTTATGCATTTTAATGTTTGCATGTGGTCAAGTGTACATTGATGTATTGGTTGTTTTCATGCATGATGATCTGGAATTGATCCAAGACAAACAATTAAGGTATTACAGACTCATATGCATGGATGTGCCTATTTTATTTTATGCAACGGATCGATAAGATTGCGAAATACATAGGCACTGAAGCAGTTAGAGAAAACATAACAGGAAAACATGTAAACACAACAAGTTTAATAAGGAGTTCACCCAATACTCCTGGGCTATGTCTCCTGGTCCAGCCTTCAGTGGTGGCCTCTCTATTATATTTTCAAAGCATAGTTTTTACAACAGTGAGCTCAATTTGAGTCTCACTCTGCAGATATAAATTAGTAATATTGTAATTGGATCCCCCAAGTCTCTGGAGTACACAGATTCTCCTTGCTGATACTCGACCTCTATTGGTCACACTAGTATGAGCCCAATCTAAGACTCATACATGACAAGCATATACAGAAGAGTTCGCTTGAACCTCTCAAGCCTTCTCTGGAGTACACAGACCCTTTGACTCTCTCTGGCTCCGTCTTTAACTCTGGATCAATGTTGCCTTTGCTACTACAGGTCAGCTCGGCTTCTTCTCTCTGCTCTTAGCTTTCTGCGTCTAACTTGCTTCTTTCTCTGTTAGTTTGTGGCTTTAAATCCAATCTGCTTCCTGACTGTTCGTTTCCGCTTCCCGCTTTTCGGTTTCGCTGCCTCTGTCCATTTGAATCCATCTTTTCTGCGTAATCATCACTGTATAACGCTTCACAAGGAGGTGGCCACCTATTTCGTAATGAACTGAGTGTCAGTTCTCTTGGGCATCTTTGAAACGACTGTTTTTACCGTTAACTCCAAGAATGCCCGCTAAACATGATCTTCTGCCAATGCATCATCCACATCGGACTTAAAATCTTATACAACTCTGCCTGTTTACCTCGTCAAATCTGGTCATCCATCGAAATGCGTCTCTGCCATTGATCTGGAGCCTCCATATCCTACGGTCAGCATTCATATCGGGTAGGTAAGTAACATGTCGTTTACCCGTCCGATGTGAGTGGTTTTCTCTCTCTTCTGCCAGACGCGTGGCACCCATTGTGTGGCATCGGGCAGGACTCGATTGAAACCGCTTACCGCTCGAATCTCTTCCGATATTCTGCCGGTTTTTGTGGGACCCTTCTTCTGACGGAATCGACATGATATCCGTTGCATTTTATAAATTTTCGGGTCCGGTTTCTCAAGGCTTGTCCTTCTTTGAGGGGTTTTCCCAGTGATATGTCGCTAATCGCATATCAGAAACCACCCCCGTTTCTCGAAAAGGCCTCCCGTTTTGCTAATTCGCGACAACGTGCATTACCATGGGCCAACGGTCTGCGCACTTGATGGAGGGTCTTCGTTTCTCCACCCTGATCACAAATTGCAACTGTTACGAGGATATATTTGATAAGCTTGATCTTTATAAGGCTTTGAAACTTTGGCATAATTTTAAGAGTTCATGAAAACTTAGAGAGTGTTCTAGGATCCAATTTGGATCATGGCCTTCCCACTGAAAAAGATTTTGGACCACAAAAAGTTATTTTTTAAGCATCAATCAAGTGAGGATATAGATTCCTCGCTTGCCCAATTTCTATCCATCTTGCACTGCTTGGTTTTGAACCTTTGAGCCCAATCCTGAGGTACTCAACATTCCATCTGCACGTAGTTCTCACCTTTCTGTCCAGAACTGTATATTCCTGCAATTCATTGAGATATTCAACTAACAGATCATCAACAGAAGGCAATTGACTCTGCTCTTCAGGATCTTCAATCAATGAAGGTTCAAATAATCTCAAGCTTTTTGCACAACTGAGTAAATGTGCATGTAAGATGACAGATCAAGGCGAAAAACATTCTCACCAATTTTCTCAAGTATATTGAAAGGTCCATACCTTATCGGCTTTAGCTTCTTACCTTCACCTTGCATTCTGTCTTTGTTGATATACAACCAGACTTGATCACCAACTTGGAAACTATGCTCAATCTGATGCTTATTATGCCTTGCCTTGTACTTGGCTTGGCTCTTTTCCAGTTGTTCCTATACTGCCTGATGAATCTCTTGGATTTTTTCAATGAACTTGGTTGCCTTGTCCACATCACTGTGTCCATCAACTGCTATGTCTTTACCAAAGATAAAATCCAAGGGAGACCTTGGTGTAAAACCAAAACAGGTCTCAAAAGGAGAACTCTGTGTAGAAGAATGTTTAGCTCGGTTGTAAGCATGCTACACATAACATGGGTGTTCATCCCAAAGCTTGGGATTCTTCCTGCAATATCCTCTAAGAAACTGGATCATTGTCCTGTTGACCACTTCTATTTGGCCATCTGTTTGCGATGAAAAGTTGTGCTCTTCTTCAATCTGGTGTCCATCAATTCCCACTGACTCGACCAAAATTTCCCAACAAATCATGAATCTCGATCAGATATAATGGAAGTGGGTAATCCAAAATGAACCCATACATGCTGAAAGAACAATTTTGTTGTTTGTTCAACTGTAATCTGTTTGTTACATGGTATTAAAATACACATTTTGCTGAACCTATCCACAACAACATATAAATAGTCATGACCTTTTCTAGATTTAGGCAGTCCCCCAACAAAGTCCATGGAAACACTTTCACAAGGATGAGAAGGGATTGGTAGTGGAGTGTACAAGCCTAGTTTTCTATTATTGGGCTTGCTTTTAGCACACATGGTACACCCTCTTACATACCTAGAAACTATTTCATGCATTTTTGGCCAATAACAAAATCTTTGCAGTTGTGCAACTGTTTTACTTACACCAAAGTGACCTGATATTAGAGAAATGTGTGCTTCTCGAATTATCTTTACTCTTTAAATTTGTGGAATGCATAACTTTCCGAAATGATACATGAGTTGGTCCTTAACATGATAATCCAATTCTTCTACTTATTTGCCACGACTTAAAGTTGCATATACATCTTTAAAATCTATATCTTGAGCATACTGTTCAATGTAGCTTTCATGCAATACTGAATTATGCTTAAGTATAATAGATGCATTTATGATTGGTCTGGATAACATATCTGCAACTTTATTGTGTGTGCCCTTTTTATATCTGATGACAAGCTGAAACTGTTGTAGAAAACCGATACACCTATAGTGTCTTGATTGCTGCAACTTAGTTTGTGAGTGCAAATATTGAAGTGGTTGATGATCACTATGCATAACTGTCTCTTTGCCCATTAGGTAATGTTTCCACTTTTTCGCACTCTATACTAATGCATACAATTCTTTATCATATGTGGGATAATTAACTACTGCAAAATTAAATGTCTCAAAATGATAACATATGGGTTTACCGTGCTGCATCAACACTGCTCCCATGGCATATTCACTAGCATCTATTTCAATCTCAAATGGTCTTTGAATATTGGGTAGTGCTAGTACTGGTGCTGTACTAATCTTTTCTTTTAAGGTGTCGAAGGCTTTCTACTATTTTCCTCCCCAATGAAACACCTTGTTTAATCTTGTTAAAGCATGTAAGGGAGCTGCAATCAAGGAAAAGTTAGAAATAAACTTTCTTCAATATTGTGCTGCTCCTAGGAAGCTTCTAACTTCTGTAGCAGGCTTGGGTTTAGGCCAGTTTACAATGACTGCAACCTTAGAGGGATCTATCTTCAATTCACCACCACCTACAATGTGACCCAAATAATTCAAATATGTTTTTCAAAATTCACATTTTAAGAGTTTAACATAAATATTTTCTCTTTTCAAAACATCTAGAGTCTGCTTTACATGCTTCAAACGTTCTTCCCATGTTTTACTAAATATAAGAATGTCATCTAAATATACAATGACAAAATCATCAATAAAAGGTCTGAGTACATCATTCATTACTCTCATGAAAGTAGCAGGAGCATTAGTTAAGCCAAAAGGCAAACCAACCACTCATACAATCCATGCTTTGTTTTGAAAGAAATCTTCTATGCATCTTTCTCTGCAACTCTGACCTGATGGTAGCCACGATGCAAGTCCAACTTGGAAAAATAAACAACTTCTTTCAATTGATCTAGTAGATCATCTATGCGAGGAAGGGGATAACGATTTTTTATCATTATCTTATTCAGTGCTTGTGTTGTTGGGAAAAGTATCCAATACGGAATGACCCTATCCCACTCTAAGGGTGATAGTACCTCAACAACAACTGAATGCAAAGCTATTCAAGATTACTTCTTTATGAGATGAGAGATAGAAGAGAAGGATGATCTACTAACCGTTATCTTGCGCTAATAGTCGATCCAATCCTCACTCCTTGCTGCTTGCTCCTAGCTCCTTGCTCTTTCACCGGCCCAGCTACACAAAGATCCTATAAAAGCACAAGAAAAGGAAACTACAATAAGCATACATCCATAATCGATTCAGGGATTAGCATAAATCAAATACACAAGCATCAATTCACCATAAAGACACATGCATATAGAAGAACCTCAAATGCTTTATTAATAGAAGAAGCAAAGTTCTGAGAGAGTTACAACCATAACAGGCCCAATCCAGCAACACCTCCCAGCAGAAAGAAATCTCCTCTTCACCTCCTTCAAGCAAATCACCCAATAGCTCTATACTCAAACCAACAACGCTTCCTTACTTGCACAAAATTCCAGCCTCCATAGACCTCATGAGAGAGCTCTATATATAGGAGATTTGGAGAAAGGATGAGTCAGCTTGAGGCTGGCATGAAGCTGACTAGTGTCCTCTCCCACTTTAGTTAATCTTCAGTTCTTGAGTCCACTTGGAGATTCTTGCTTCCACTTGGAGATCAAGACCCTCTGACTCATCACAAGGCGAATTCCTTGACCCAAGTGTCAGTTTGGAAGCTTCCTGGGCAGTTGACATCTTGCAGAATGACTGTGCCACTTGGCCAATCTCGCCCAGCGCAGGTAACCTTCATTAGTTTTGACATTCAGTGCAGGTACAGAGTGGAGCAGTTGACATTCAGCGCAGATGCTCAGTGGAGCAGCTGACATGATCCAGAAATAGCCTGTTTTTGAGTGTTTTCAGGTGGAGAACTGATTTTCAGTGCTGTGGTTTGCTGACCTTGTTCCTCTAAGGGTAAGAACAACATGTTTAGGGACTTTGGATCCCTCAGATTATTGACATTTCATGCTCCATGCTGTTAGGCACAAAAATGTCTATAACAGCTTGGTAATCAATGCACATTCTCCTTGAGCCATATTTCTTTCTCACCAAGACAATTGGAGACCCACATGGTGATGTGTTAGGTCTTATGAACCCTTTCTCGAGTAGCTCCTGTACCTGCTTCTTGATTTCTGCATTCTCTAAAGAGGACAACTTGTACATTCCGATGTTAGGTAATGGAGCATCTTGCTACAAATTAATATCATGTACTATTTCCTTTTTGGGTGGCATACCTTTAGGTTCTTGAAATAGTATATCATATTCTGAAACAACTTTTTCTAAATCAGCTTGCTGTTTAGCATTACAACCCTCAAATACATTGGTTTTATCAGGTTTCTTTTCCTTTACAACCATTAGTAAAAATTGTTTGCATGAATTTACAATTCTTTTCATCTGCCCTGAGTTTATGAGAGTATAATTATTCTTGAGTTTATGAGCTCTTACAATATATTCAATTCCATATTTAACGAGTTGATACTTGTTTTCTGCTCTATAGAAAATAGATTTTCTATCATACAAGTAAGGACTTCCTAAAACAATTCCACATATATCCAAGGGAACAATATCTAACTCAAACTCATCTACAAATGTTGACCCAAAAGAAAACCTAAGTTTACATTGTCTAGTCACTTGTAGTTTTGCTTTATCACATAACCAACCTAATGGATATGGCTTCTTGTGAGGTGTGGTTAGTAATCCCAACTTCTTTACAATTGCTTCAGAAATTAAGTTTACTTGTGAGCCACTATCAAACAAAGTATCAATATTTTTATGCTTGGAAATAACTCTAATATGAAAAATCTCATGTCTTTTCCTTCATTTTCTTCATTTTCAGTAGATTGTGCAGAATTACTAGTAGATGCTTTATAATTTTTACCTTTTATACCTGTGGTTGTGATTGTTGTTTCATCCCCTGAGTCTGACCCCAAATCTTTCTAAATAGCTGCAGCAGTCTTCTTCTTTTTGCTATCGTACTTCTTGGGCCTCAACTCCAGATGCAGAATCTAGTAGTGTTCATCATCATGCCCATCCTTCTTGCAGTGAGTGCATGAAGGCTTGGTCTTGTGTACATCATTTGTCTTCCTCTCTTTCTATTTCTGCTTTCTCTTTTCCTTATTCTTGCTTGCAGTTGGTTTTGATGATCCCCCAGCTTATGGGTTCACATTCTTGCCTCTAGCCTCTAGATGTGTAGCCTGAACAGATACCTCATCTATGTTAGTGGGATTAAACATGAGAATGGTGTGCTTTAAATAGCTGTGTAGACCACCTATATACTTCAGCAGAGTTTCAGGTGAGTCTAAAGAAATTTCTAGAATCAAAGCTCTTTTCCTAAATTCTTGGGTGTAACTTTGTACACTTTGCCCTTTTAATTGTCGAAGAGTTTGCCAACTCATCATGGCTTGCTGCATATAAGCTAGTGGATGGAACTGTTTTTAAATTGCAGAAACAAATTCACTCCATACAGAAAGAATTTTACCATGCTTCTTCATGTCAACTTGTGTTCTGCCTTCCCACCATACCAAGGTAGTGCCTCCAAGGTGTAGGCTGGCCAACTGAATCTTACTTTTGTCTGAATCAATGCTCTGCACTCTGCAATACACATCAATTTGTCTAATCCAGTTGTCTAGCTTCTCTGCATTCAACTCTCCATCATATATCGGAAAATCAAATTTAACATATAATTTAATGAAAGATGTTTTCTTTTTATTTTCAAGGCTATTAGGAGTTGTGGGAAGCTTTTCTTCTTTCCCTTTGCCTTTAGAATGGTCATGGAGGAGAGATTCTTTTGCTCATGGTCATGAACCTATCCATGAACTGGGAGTCTAATTCCAAGGGACTTTCTTCTGACATTTTCCTCTTAGGATAGACTCTTCCAATTTCTGGGTTAGTTTCAACCAACTCTCCTTCTCCTAATTTAAGCTTTGATCTAGTTATCATTCAACAAAAAATCCAGCACAATCTTGTCTAACCTTAGTAACCTAGAGCTCTGATACCACTTAATCTGGAATTGATCTAAGACAAACAATTAAGTTATTACAGACTCTTGTGCATGGATGTGCCTATGTTATTTTATGCAACGGATCGATAAGATTGTGAAATACACAGGCACGGAAGCAGTTAGAGAAAACATAACAGGAAAACATGTAAACACAACAAGTTTAATAAGGAGTTCACCCAATACTCTTGGGATACGTCTCCCGGTCCAGCCTTCAGTGGTGGCCTCTCTATTATGTTTTCAAAGCAGAGTTTTTACAACAGTGAGCTCAATTTGAGTCTCACTCAGCAGATATAAATCAGTAAGACTGTACTTGGATCCCCCAAGTCTCTGGAGTACACAGACTCTCCTTACTGATACTCGACCTCTATTGGTCAAAGTAGTATGAGCTCAATCTGTGACTCATACATGACAGAAATATACAGAAGAGTTCGCTTGAACCTCTCAAGCCTTCTCTAGAGTACACAAACTCTCTGACTCTCTTTAGCTCTATCTTTAACTTTGGCTCGATGTTGCCTTTGGTTCTGCAGGTCAGCTCGGCTTCTTCTCTCTGCTCTTAGATTTCTGCGTCTAACTTACTTTCTTCTTTCTCTATCAGTTCGTGGCTTTAAAGCCAATCTGCTCCCTGACTGTTCGTTTCCGCTTCCCGGCTTTCCAGTTTCCCTGCCTCTGTCTATTTGAATCCCTCTGTTTTGCGTAATCATCACTGTATAACGCTTCACAGGGAGGTGTCCACCTATTTCGTAATGAACTGAGTGTCAGTTCTCTTGGATGTCTTTGAAACGACCGTTTTTACCATTAACTCCAAGAATTCCCACGAAACATGATCTTCTGCCAACACATCGTCCATGTCGAAATTTAAATATTATAAAACTTTACCTGTTTACCTCATCAAATCTATTCATCCATCGGAACGCGTCTCTGTCGTTGATCTGGAGCCACCAGATCCGACGGTCATTGTTCATATTTGGCGAGTAAGTAACATGTCGTTTACCCCTACGATGTGAGTGGTTTTCTCTCTCTTCCGCCGGGCGTGTGGCACCCATTGTGTGGCATCGGGCGGGAATCGGTTGAAACCGCTTACCACTTGAATCCCTTTCGATATTTTTCGAGTTTTTGTGGGATCACGATTTTGACAGAATTGGCACGATATTCGTTGCATTTTATAACCTTTCAGGTCCATTTGCTCGGGGCTTTTCCCTCTTTGAGGGGTTTGCTCGGCGATATGCGATTAGTGACTTGTTGCTAATCGCATATCAGAAACCACCCCCGTTTCTCGAAAAGGCCTCCCATTTTTCTAATTTGTGACAGTGCACGTTACCATGGGCCGATGGTCTACACGCTTGACTGAGGGTCCTCATTGCTCCAAGCTAATCACAAATTGCAACTGTTATGAGAATATCTCTGATAAGTTTGATCTTTATAAGACTTTGAAACTGTGGCATAATTCTAAGAATTCATGAAAGCTTAGAGAGTGTTCTAGGATCCAATTTGGATCACATGAGGTCGTGGTGTGTGTTGTCATTAAGGTCATGCACTAGTGACTAGACCCTAGCTAGAATGATGGTTGCATTGGTGTATGTTTACGTGTTATGCTTCTATATGCTGTCATGATTATGTTATACATGTATCATGCTAATTTCTTGATCTTGCGCCCAAGGTATCCTCCCTGAGATATACTAAGGTATGTTGGTTTATTATGTTTGGGTTTAGCTAACATGATATATCTTGCAAGAAGAAATATCAAATGGCTAGCAAGATGGTAGACTACAAAGACTCTTCATATGAATCATAAGAGCAGTATGGTGTTGGGAACTCTTCCGGCAGATACACTGAGAAGATTAAAGGAAGAAATAAGGATTTGTAAGGCAAATAATGCCAAAATAATATAGGCATATGAGAAACAAGTAGAGGTAAATGTAGTGATACTTCAGAGTTTGTCAGATCTGCAGCAACATGGACCATGTCGGATCAGCTATGCGCATGAGGAAAGAACTAATGGGGCATATGGTAGTAGTTCACATGGAGGTCATAGGTTAGATAAAGATGTCACGATTAGAGATGACAGGTTTTTGGAAGCTCCAGATAGTAGAGGGGATAGACACAGATATTATTCTAGTTTTGATTCATATAGGCACTATGATCATCATTATTATCATCCTTATAGGAGGAGTGACAGGGGATACTTTCCAGATGAGTTTAAGAAAGCAAAGCCGCCTACTTTTGATAGAGTGGTGAAGAAACCATAGGATGCAGAGGCATGGTTTCTTGGTATGAAAAAGTTCTTCAAGTTGCATGACTATTCAAAGAACATGAAAGCCATAGTAGCTACATTTAGTCTCAAAGGTAAAGAATACATTTGGTGTGAAGATGTGAAGAATGTCAGAGGTATACATGAGGAAGATTTGACCTGGAGTGATTTTGAGTGGCTATTCAAGAAGAAGTATTTCTCAGAGAGATACTTTGATGACAGGGAAAAAGAATTCTATGAGTTAAAGATGGGATCTATGACAGATGATGAGTACACTAGTAGGTTCTTGGAGTTACTAAGGTATATGCCTTATCTCATGGAGGATAAAGCTAAAATTCAGAGGTTCATTAGTGGATTAATGATTGCATTCAAAGATAGGATTGAGTTCGATGAGCCTAGATCATTGGAGGATGCCATCTGAAAACTAAATCTTTTCTATGAATAGTCAAAGAGCAAGTCTAAGGCTAAACTAGATTGGAAAGGCAATGCCAGGAACAAAGGAAAATGAGACAAGAAGTGATTAAGACCGCAAGATTCATGGAATAAAGAAAATATTGCACCACCTAAGAGGTTTAATGAATCAGATAGAGGATAGGGACATAGATTTGAGGTGCAGAATAAGGAGCCCATGCAATGTTGGAATTGTGGAGGAGATCATTGCGGGAGGGATTGTCCACAATATCAGGGTGGTAGGCCTTGGATATATACTACACAGGATGCATAGACTATTGGGGATGTTGGTCAGAGCATTCCTCGTATTCATGCAGCATTGGATAAAAAATAGGCAAAGCATCAGGCATATATCATTGAGATGGAAGGTAAGATTTGTGACCAAGTTACTTCTATTTTGATTGACCCTGGATCTAATTATAGCTACGTTAGTCCTGACTTGGTGGATAAGTGTGGTTTGAGTGAGGAATTTCAGGCAGAATCTTGGTTAGTGCAGTTGGCTATAGGTACTGTTGGGCATGGAATCCCCCCCAAGGCATGTTTTGGGGCTCAAAGCCCAAGTTTTGACCCAATCTTGTTGTAAAGATCGACGATTTTTGGGCGCGGGACACAAAAAGTATGATAGAGTCACAGGGTTGTCTGCCCTAGTTTTGTAATGTAATGTTGGCTAGATAGACCTACCCATGGTACGCAGACCATGGGATTGTATAAATAGAGCGAGGCTCTAAGTGTAAGAAAAAGAAGTAGAGAAATAGGAAGAGAGGCTAAGGAAGTAAGGTGAAGTGTGTCTTTGGGTTGTAGAGTAGGAGAAGGCTCTGTAGCTAAGTGTGCAGAGGCCTAGTAGTCCCCAAATGAATGCGCGGACCCTTGCAGCTGAGTGCGCAAGGTGAAGTTGAGTCTGTAACCAAAGAAGAAATTAATAAAGAGAAGTTTGATCATAATTTTGTGTATCTATTCTTGGGTTAATGCATGTTTGATATAATTTAGAAATATATTGTTTATTTACTACGCGCACCTGTATGAATGGTTTATCTTGTTAAGTATAACTTCAACCACGCAAGTAGGCTAAAATAATCAAATAATGTTGGAATACCAGTAAGGTCTTGGGTAATAACGTAGAAGCGCGGTGCTCGGCCCCCGAGTAGGGCTGCACAAAGGCAGTATATCAAGATGCGAGGTACGGGAAATTACACGAAGTGACTTGCGTGCAGGGTCAAACCGCGGACCACTTGATCTCATCAGACATCTCGAGGGTGTGGAAACCTAGTTCTAGAACCCTCCCATACTACTTCGGGTGAGACCTCAGTCTGCGCTCTGCGGACTGTTGCGAAAGGGCTAGTAGTACCAGGATTTGTTTGACTAACTTAACTCTGAACCTGGGTCAAGCCCCAATAAGCCAATAGGTACAAAGAAGTGAGTTCATCATTGGGTAAGAGCTTGTGCATTTGATTTGAATGGTATTTCTACCTCAACACATTTGATTGTATACTATTGGGATCATACAGTATGTCATTGGGCATGGATTGGTTGTATCTTCATAGAACCAAGGTGGATTTCTAGGACAAAGCTATTGAGTGCTTGGATGACAATGTGGAACCAATAGTTTTACAAGGAAAGAAGAAATCCACATCAGTTAGGATGGTGACATCTATGTAAGAAAAGCATAATGGTAGGAAAGGGTGTAAGTTATTTGTAGTGCGCATTTCTAATGACAAGGGTAAGGAAGTTAAGGATGTAAATGTGTTGAGAACGTACCCAATTCTACAACAGTTCAAGGATGTATTTCCTTAGGAAATTATAGAGTTACCACCTCATAGGGAGGTAGAATTTTCTATTGAGTTAGTGCCAGGGGTAGCTCTAACATCAAAATCACCTTACAGGATGAGCACAACTAAGTAAGTTGAGTTGAAGCTACATATGAAGGAAATGTGGACAAGGGATACATTAGGCCAAGTGTATCACCTTGGGGCACACCGGTATTGTTTGTGAAGAAGAAGGATGGTACTCTCAGATTATGCATTGACTACAGGCAGTTGAACAAAGTGACCATCAAGAACAGGTATCTGTTGCCGAGGATTAATGATTTGTTTGATCGGTTGAAGGGAGAAGCAATGTTCTCAAAGATTGATCTAAGATCCAGATAACATCAGGTACACATTAAAGAGGAGGAAATTTAAAAGACAACTTTCCAAACCAAGTATGGGCATTATGAGTTTGTTGAGTTCCATCTGGCTTCACTAATGCTCCAAATACATTTATATGTTTGATGAATAGTGTGTTGCATCTGCATTTGGATAAGTTTGTTATTGTGTTCATTGATGATATATTGGTATATTCCAAAAATCAGGAATAACATGTCATGCATTTAGCAGCAGTGTTGAGGTTTTTGAGAGCATCAATTGTATGTTAATCTTAGCAAGTGTAGTTTCTTTCAGACTAAGTTACACTAGTTGGGACATGTTGTCTCCAAGGAGGGCATTGTAGTAGATCTAGAAAAGATAAAAGCCATCATGGACTGGGTAGCTCCTAAGAATGTGGATGAGGTGAGATATTTTATGGGGTTGGCAGGTTATTACAGGAGGTTCATCAGGAAATTCTCACAAATTTCTTATCCTATTACATCATTGTAGAGGAGAGGTAAAAAGTTCGAATGGATATAGGAGTGTGAGGCTAGTTTTGAGTAGCTCAAGCAGTTGTTGACAAATGCCCTAGTGCTAAATATTACAGATCCAGAAAAAGAGTTTGTAGTATGCATATATGCTTAAAAAAAAGGACTTGGTGGAGTCCTTATGTGGATGGATAGGTGGTATGTTATGAGTCATGAAAACTGAATGAGCACGAGCAAAACTACCCCACACATGATCTTGAATTGGAAGTAATTATACATCCGTTGAAGATGTGGAGACACTATCTTCTGGGTAAGAGGTTTACATTGATGAGTGATCATGGTGGTTTACAGTATCTATTTGACCAACCAAATCTGAATAGTAGGCAGACTCGGTGGTTGGCTACGATTAGTGAGTTCAATTTTGAGATCATATATATCAAAGGTAAAGTGAACAGGGTGGAAAATGCTCTTAGCAGGTGGGTATAGGTAAATCACTTAGTAGTTATGAGCTCTTATGGGACAGACTTATAAGATAGGATCTTGCAGGTAGGTCAGAAGGATGTCAGATATATGGAAATTATGCATAGGTTGCAGTAGAATAGTGGTACAGGCACAGGTGATAGTATAGGTACATGTACCCATACAGGTGGTAGTACAAGTATAGGTACATGTACCCATACAGGTGGTAGTACAGGTATAGGTACATGTATAGGTGGTAATGCAGGTACATGTAATGGTACAAGTATAGGTGCAGGTGCACATGATGTGGATTATTTCCTTATAGTAAATGGATTGGTTAGATTCAGAGACATGATATATGTGTCAAACAATAGTGAGCTCAAGAAGGTGAACTTGAGAGAGTTTCATGCGAAACCATATTCAGATCACCCAGGTTATCAGAAAACACTGATAACAGTGAAGAGATTTTATTATTGGTCGAACCTGAAGAGGGATGTAGCACAGTTTGTCGCTAGGTGTTTTGATTATCAGCGTGTGAAGGCAGAGTGTAAACATTCAGGTGGACTATTATAGCTGATTGCAACTACAGAGTGGAAATGGGAGGTCATTTCCATGGAATTCATCACAAGGTTGCCGAGGACAGTGAGACAACATGATTCCAGTGAAGTATACAATCTCAGCTAGTGATGTAGCACATATATTCATCAAAGATGTGGTCAGATTGCATGGTGTTCCAAAGAAGATTGCGTTAGACAGGGATGTGAAGTTCACTTCCAAGTTTTGGAAGGAGCTATTTGCAGGTTTGGGTACAGAGTTGGCCTTTAGTACAACTTATCACCCACAAATAGATGGAAAAACAGAGAGGTTCAATAGGATATGAGCAGACATATTGAGGATGTATGTGATGCATCAGTAGCGAAATTGGGAAGACTATATTCCACTGGTAGAGTTAGCTTACAACAATGGGTATGAAGAATCTTTGAGGATGAGTCTGTTTGAGGCATTGTATGGGCAGAGTTGCAATACTCCTGACGGTTGGAGTGATGCAGTTAATAGGGTGTTGATTGGACCAGACATGTTGGCAGACATGGAATAGGAAATGCAGGTAATCAAGAGGAATCTAAAGGCATCATATGATAGGAAGAAGAGCTATGCAGATTGGAATAGGTTGTTCAAGGAGTTCCATGTTGGGGAACATATGTATTTGCGTATCAATCCAAAGAAGAGCTCCTTACAGATTGGATCATGTGCCACCATGGTTTTGTGGACCCTTCAATATCATTGAGAGGATCAGGTTAGTAGCCTATTGACGTGCACTACCTCCAATAGTTAAATTCCATGATGTTTTCCATGTATCATTGTTTAAGAAGTATGTTAGATATGTTGATCATGTGATTGATTGGTTTGTATTGCAGGTGGAACTAGATGGAGAATTCCAGTGGGAGCCTCAATGTATATTGTAGAAAAAGGTGCTCATGCTCTGGAACTGAGAAATTTAGCAAGTTAAGGTGCAATGGAAGCACTTTGGTTCTGATGAAGCTACATGGGAGATGGTGGATCAAATGCAGGCTATGTATCCTTCCTTGGTTGTAGGAGGAGGCAAAGCAGCTTTGGCATGGTTTTTTGGTATATGCCTTGCTATATGCTTTGGTATATGTTTTGGTGATGTTGTTTTATGTACATATGTATATGGATGTAAATACCTCCATGTGCTATGTTATAAACCTCCAATTAGCAGGTATGGGTGTCATGTCATTGTGATGTTATGTTTTCATGTTGGTTTTCTTCTGAGTAGGATCATCATTGTAAATATTGCATCGATCTAAGTTATAAAGCTCCATCAGTAGTATATTTTGCTTACATTAGTTTTGTGGTTATAGGTTTTGTTGAACACCGAGGATAGTGTTCCCCCAAGGGGGAGAGTTCTCTAACAACCCTGGTGAAAATTTAAGGTAATAAGAGTTAATAAAAGAAAAATAATAGCCATGGTTGATGGGAAATTTTTTCCAAGCTGAATGTTTGGAAATATCCTAGTGATGGGGATCACTTGTGATTGTTTAATGGCTAAGGAAATTGGGAAAGGAAATGACTAAGGCTTTGGAAAGGTAAAATGGCATTTTGGCACATTTATTTATGAAAATAATGGAAATTAGGAGAAAAGCGAGGTGAAAGGTCACAAGTTAAATGTGAGGAGGAAAATGAAGAAAATAAAGGCCCCATTAATAAAAAGTAATATGAGGATTAGTTGGTAACCTTTGTTCAGTTCAGTTTTAGAGCTCTCTCATTATTCTCTCTCTCTCTCATACTCTTGGAGACTTAGATTTTTCTTGGAGCACTCTTGGAGGGTGTGGCATACTTTGATTTTTGGAGAAAGAAGCCAAGGGAATAGCAAGAAGGTGCAAGAGGAAATCACGATCAACATCTACAATAGGATTTTCTTGCAGGTATTGAGTTACATGTATGTTTTCCTCACTAGTTTTGGCATGCATGGCATATCCATGTGAATTCTTGGTCATGATCTATCGCTGGCATGGAGGATTGCCTGAATTGGTAGTGGATTGCCTAGCCTTGCCATTTCCTAGATAGCCATGGGTATTGTGGGTTCATTTCCTTATTTTATTTTGGTTGATTCTCATGTTTCCTTAGCTTGGGTTGAGTTACTATTTCTATATTCTTGGTTGGAAAAATGCTCTAGAACCCTTGGTGGGTTGAGTTACTAGTCTTAGAGCCTTGGTTGGACAAACTCTTTGGAGATCGGCGGTAGCTGTGGATTGAGTTACTAGTCCTAGGGCCTTGGTTGGAACAAACACTCTGGAACCCTGGATGGCTGGGATAAAGTTGAGTCTGAAGATGGTTTTGGTAATGTCTGACCGTGAGGTGGAATCAATGTTTAATGGGTTGAGGTGGATGGCCTTTGGAAGCCTTGGATGAGCTTTGATTGATGTGTTCTATGAGATCCCACATTCATGTTTGGGATATGGCACGGGGGTGAATGGATGAAGAGAAATTTGGCTCATCCATTCTATGGTCAGGTGGAACGTGGAAGTCCTATCTCCGCTTTGGATTTTACATCGTCAATATGAGGTTATTTCTCCTTGTATTTATATGAGTATTATACTAGATTGTATGTGATTTATATGGCTATGATTTCATTGGTATTTCTGCTGCTATTATGCTGGTTATATATGTGTTTAATGACAATAGCTATGTATGGCTCTCATCATGTTTTTACTTGTAAAAGAATGATCAATGTATATATGACCTAATGGATGAAATGGTAGTTGATGTGTTGAGGCATCAATGTTTCTTAGCGATTCTCAGCTAAGTATGATACCTCTATGCTCAAATATGTTATTTACACATGTAGATTACATATTCGTGATACGTTTGATGAAATTCATGTCATGGCTAGTAGGGGTCCAGTTAAGGTCTCATTCAAGTGATTGCATTTATACTATCATTTCCTTGTCATTTTATTGTTCTGAAGATATGGTTCAATTATGGGTAGTGACCTAGGCTCTGGGCCTGAAAAACTGGCTCAAATCCCAAGGACACTGGCACAACATTGACAAAAAGATTCCTTGGATGCTAGCTTGCAGGCCTCTAAGAGCATCTAGAGGTCCCTGGATGCTTGCATGCCCATAGCATGAGAGCGCCTAGAGGTCAAGTAGTCCAAAACGTTAGTGGGACCTAGGGGGTGGTTGGCAGAGAGGTTGGGTTGGTTCCTAAGATTCCTAATGTTGATGTTGGATGTTTGTATGGTGTGTTTCTATCGGTTACACTTCCTTAACGTGTCTTAGGAAGTTGAATCATTTCATAGTGTCTTCTCGTCGCATGTTTACCCTGACTGGCCAGTTGCTTGGGTAGATGTATGAGGGTGTTACAAATATGAAGCTGTTATTTGTAGATTCAAAAAAATTTGTCCAAAACCAGTGGATATTTTTCACTAAATTTTCACAAATTGATCAATAAACGGTGAGATCCACCTCTGCTCCAAAGGCTTCTTCATAGTTAAGTTTGCATCATCAAAGGAATGAGAATATATTTTGCAAGAAGGCCCATGGTTCCAGGGATCTATGGGACTTTTTGTTACTCCATGGTTCCCATATTTTGATGCAAATACCATGGTAGTATCAAGAATGTCGGTTTGGGTTAGACTGCATAATATCCCACTACATTTCTAGCATCATAATGTACTAGAAGGCATTGGGAATGTCTTAGGGTGATACATAAAGACAGACACAAAGAGTTGAAGAACGAATCTACACCTTTGCCAGAATTTGTGTGGAGGTGGATCTCAACAAACGATTTTCTAATCGCATCCTCCTAAATCATAAAAAGCAGTATTGGAAATAATTTCAAGATTTTGAAAACATGGCTTTCAGATTCCGAATATGTAGACAGACAAGACATCTACAAAATACATATCCAGCGGTCAAAAAAGAGCCACACATGAAGAATAAATTAGGGAAACAACCCAAAGGCTGGAAATTTCCTCAGCATCTTCCCAAAGATGAAGTCGATGAAGAAGAGATGGATCCACTTACCAATGAAGAAATCCAAAATCCATAAGAAAATGTAGAAAATAAGGAAAAAAAATCATGAAGAGTCCACAAACCCAGTTCTCATGGCACAGAAGGAAGGAAGGACCGAGTCTAAGGAACTGTGAGGACACAAACATCAACACATTTCATATAGCTCTGACTCAGGTAAGGAAGTTCCAAAAATGGATGAGGAGAACTAGCTAGCTCTTATATCAACCACTCCATCTCAAAGAGAATGGTGAAAAGTAGAAAAGAAGAAATGGAGGAAAGGGTAACATGTTTCTCTCTAGTTTATTTTTTTTGGCTCTATGATCACTAGTATTGACTGGCTTGATGAATGCTTCACAAGCATCTACAACATATAATTTTTCTTTCATTAATAAAATTATGATTTTTCTTGGGGAAACAAACATGATATGAGAGTTACTGCGCAAGACCCAATTTCTAGGATGCACTTATGGAAAATGGGGTCCACATGTCCATAACTTATTGCAAACACCCATTGACACATGATCACACTGTTATTAGTCTAATTTTACCCAACCCTATTTCATTTCAGTTTTGTTTCCTTAAATTTAATACAACTTTCTATTTTTGGCATTTTTTTCAGGTCCTAAACTTCTAGGACTATTTTGAGGGTATAAGTGACATTTGCAAGGAAAATGGAGAGATCAAAAAATTGAAAAACCAATTTCACTTATTTTCTTCGGCTCCTCATTGATATCTTCGAAACTAGTTATTATGATAGTCAAATAGAGATTGTATGCCATAGTTATGTCCCCAAGATGTTGGAGGTCTTAATTACTCATTTATACAAACACTTTGTGTACACAGTACATGTAGGTTATAAGTACATATTTGTTCATTAATTCAATAATCTCACTAGAGAATCATAATTGACACAATGACAAAGTTAAACATTCACTCTCAACTCAAAATTTGACCTGGACTAACCAGAACATACTAGGCATTTCATCAAACACGTGGAAAAAATGTAAACTACATTTTATAAATGCATATCTAAATGCAGGGGTTTCATACTAGTCTGAAAATCATCTAGAAGGTTTATTTCTCTCTCATAATGGCTGCAATGACATCTCTCGGGTAATGCATTCAATATCATTCATTTGCAAATCAAAACATTATGAGAGCCATAACTAAAATATGTCATAAAACCATGTTTATAATCAACATGTAACCATAAAAATAGCATTGATAGAATAGTCGTCAAATCCACATCATAGCAATTCCATTAAGTCATAAAATACAAGAGGAAAAGAGCTCTTATTAACATATGCTAAATTCAACCAAGTTAAGGACTTCCATGTACCACCTGACCATATACTGGGTTGAACCAAATATGTCGTTAGCCAATCACCTCCACATCATATTCCAAGCATGAATGTGGGATATCATGGAAATAACCAAACAAAACCAAACTAGGTGTTCCTAAGGCCAAACTGCCTCAAACCTCAACCAGTGATTCCACCTAAAGGCCGTACATCACTAACCATCATGAGATCGGTCTCTACCCAAGGGTCTCTACCCAAGTTGTCCAGGGCTTTAGAGTGTTTGTTCCAACCCAGCTCCAAGACTAGTAACTCAACCCATAGTTATCACAGGGCTCCAAAGCATTTGTTCAACCAGGGCTCCGGGACTAGTAACTCAACCCACCAAGGGCTCTAGAGCATTTTTCCAACCAAGGTTTCCAGGACTAGTAAATCAACCCAAGTTTTTATAGGGCTTGCAAAGCGTTTGTCCAACCAAGGCTTCGAATAACTAATAAGTCAACCCACAGCCAAAGGCACATGAAAACCAACAATAAAACAAAAGTAAAACCCACAATACCATGGCTATCTAGGAAATGTCAAGGCTAGGAAAAAACCACTGTCAATCCAGGAAATCCTCCATGACAAAGACATCTCAGAACCAAATAACCACATGCATATGTCATGCATGCGAAAACTAGTAAGGAAATCATACATGCAACTCGGTAATTGCAAGAAAAATTCACTGTAGTTTTTGATATCGGTATTCTCTTATACTTTCTTGCTTTTCCTTTTACTTCTTGCTCCAAATCCCATGCCACTATGCTCCAAGAGTGCTCCAAGAAAACTCTAAGTGTCTAAGATTATAAGAGAGAGAGAATAGAGTGAGGTCTCCAAACCTTAACTGAAAAAAGGTTGTGAATTGATCCTCAGAAGCCCTTTTATCATTGAGGCCTCTATTTTCCTCATTTTACTTAATTTCCCTTCAATTTCTTCGTCATGCAATTATGTCATTTTTCACCTTCCTTTTCTCCTATTTTCCATTATTTCATAAATAAAATGCCAATAAATGCCACATTTCCTTTGCCAATTTCCATAGCCATAATAAACCATATGAACACCCACACTACATTGTGGTTTGCCCAACATTCAACTTGGAATATGTGTCCCATGACCATGGTTATTGTTTTTCCTTTATTAACTTTATTACATGGATTTTTAACCAGGGTTGTTACAGAACCTCCCCCTTGGGGGAACACCATCCTCAATTTTCAATGACACATACAACCAACAAGACTGCTAAAACAAAAACATACTGCCCATGGAGATTTATAACTTAGCTAGTTGCAGTATTTACAATGAACACTTGTTGAAAAGAAAACCAACATGAAAACATAACATTATGAAAATCATAATGACATGACACCCATACCACTTATTGGAGCTTTATAACATAGCTCATGGCAGTATTTACATCCATATATGTATGTACATAAACCAAAACATCACACCAAAACATATACCAACACATGCCAAAACATTTGCTCAACCAATGAATAGAGAAGGATACATAGCTTGCAAAAGATCTGTCATCTCCCATGTCGCTTCATTAGGCCCAAAGTTTTTCCACTACAGTTTAACATGCTTGATTGCTCGATTCCGAAGCTTGAGCATCTTTCTCTACAAAATGCGCTGAGGTTCTAGTTGGCCCTGGCTCCACCTACAATACAGACCAGTCAATCACATGATCAACATATTTAACATACTTCTTAAGTAATGGCACATAAAAAACATCATGGACTTTCACTGTCAGAGGCAGTGCAAGTCGATAGGTTACTGGTCCAATCCTTTCATGAATCTTGAAAGATCCAAAAAACGGAGGTGCCAACTTGGCACACGATCCAATCCACAAGGATATTTTCTTTGGCTTGATGTGCAAGTACACATTTTCCCCAGCCTGAAACTCTTTAAACAACTTATTCCGACCTGCATAGGTTTTTTGTTTGTCTTGTGTTATTCTTAATTACATGTATTTCCCATTCCATTTCTGCTAACATGTCTAGTCCAATCAATACCCTGTTCATCGGGTCACTCCAGCTGATGGGGGTGTTAAAACGTTTCCCATACAGTGCCTCAAACAAACTCATCCTCAGTGATTCCTAGTAACCATTATTGTAAGTGAACTCAACTAATGGAAGTTACTCCTCCCATCTCCTTTGCTAATGCATCACATACATCCTCAACATGTCCTCAAATATCCCATTGTCCTCTCAACATTTCCATCTTTTTGTGGGATGATAATTTGTACTGAAGGCCAACTTTGTACCCAAAGCTACAAACAACTCCTTCCAAAACTTGGAAGTGAACTTTGCATCTTTGCCTGACACAATCTTCTTCGTAACACCATGAAATTTGACCACATCTTTGATGAACACCTATGCCACATCACTGGCTGAATACATAGTTTTTGTTGGAATGAAGTGTGCTACCTTAGTCAACCTATCCACCACAACCATAATCCTAGCCTCTGCTCCATTCTATAACTCTCATATTATCCATGAAGCTCTTGAAATTTAGAACCCTCATAATTTCAATAGGGAGGATCGTTACAAGCTTATCCAATCCTGGAAAGATGTCATCTACCATCTCACCCATTGATTCCCGACCCTCCCTTAGTTACCCTGTCACCCCCCCTCCCAACCCCTTCCCTTGGGGCCCATCCCCTCTATACCTTCCTATTCTTTTAATTAAAACCACTAAAAATAATGTTAAATATTTTATTCCTCAATTGAAAATTTGGCCATCTTAACCATTTCTTAATTTATATATATTTATTTATATATATATATATTATATTTATATATATATATATATATATATATATATATATATATATATCTATAGAGAGAGAGAGAGAGAATAATTAAATAAGAAGATAATAAAAGTGTTGACCGAATTAAAATTAAAAAATTCAAATATATATATATCTATATATATCTATATATATTTATATATATTATATATATATATTAAAGATATATATATAATATTTATATATATATATATATATATATATTATATATATATATTTATATATATTTATATATTTGAAATTCTTCATTGGTTATTTTAATTATTTAATTATTAATTTTAAATCTGAACCATCCACTTCATTAATTTGTATTTGAATTCTTATTTTCAACTCTTAAATTAATTCATAAATTATTTACTGATCTCTTTTGTTTCAATATTATTAATTATTTAAATTTAAACTTGTTTCCATCTTTAACTTTTAACTACCTTTTATTATTTAATTCTCAATTTCGGTCAAACAATGTCTCACTATTATTTCCATGCTATCTTACTAATTATATTTGTTGGAAATAATACTGAGAGGGGGGTGAATCAGTATTATTAGATCTATAATTTTATTTCCCAAACAGATTTATATACGCTACTTTAGTGAAGCGAACTAACATGTACACGTGACTATACTTTAAGCAACCAACGCATATGCAGAGAACTATTGATTTAGACAATTTATCATGTATTGAGCTTAAACCAGTATATCAGAGATTTATTAGGAAGTGCAGTAAAAGCAGAATAAAACATCACACATAAGCAACACACGTGAACACCAATATATAAGGTGGAAACCTAATGTGAGTAAAAACCACCTACTGCTGTCATCTCTGTCTTCTTTTTAATAATAAGAAAATCTATTTACAATCTTGTATTGGTGCAGACTCATACCAGTACGCAGGCAACCACTTGTAGAACGCTACAACCTTTCTCGTTCTCCAACTACTGCTGGAAGGGAGCTACAACCCCCTAGTTCTTGTACTAGCCAATATGTTTACTAGTACGTAGGTTCTAACCTACAGAAAACTCCACTCTTCCACCAGGGCCCACGTTTCATGAATTTTCAGACTAGATACTCCTGGAACACAACACCACAATATGAAGGCCACGTTTCATCCAAATTTCATACTAGACCCATGAACAACATTGAAACTCAGAAAATCATAACTACAATACAATCCAAATACATTTGCATCAACCAATCACTGAAACTCAATCATCACTTTTTGAATCAACCACAACTAAATCAATCAATTACTGACAACCCATCATCATTGAAACAAATCACAATCAATCAATCTGATCATTCAGAATATTGTCACCAGAATAGAGTCACCAGAACATAGAGCAGAACCCAGAACTCTGCAACAACAAATAGAATCAACTGAAACTTTAAACATCATACTTCATAAGGTATACGCTACTTCCATGTGTCAAACTAGCATGTCTACGCACTTTTACCAAAGGGAACCAGCGTACAGATTTGAAAATTCCAATTTATGATGTATACGCTACTTTGATATACTGAACCATCGTGTATATGCTCTTTTACTAAAGCAAACCTACATACAGATATGTAAATGCTAACTTAAAACATCACAAATATTTCAAACTTTAGTCATACCCAGATCATCACATTTACAAAATAAAACATGCGTCAATTTCATATCTAGACTGTTCAAGATCAAACCACATAATGATAATACTTTTAAGGCTTTATAATCCCGGTCCATCAACCTTCATCAGCCATATAGGTGCATCCTTAGATCAGATCAAGAAAACCATCAGAAGCTCATTAACTTGCATATGTGACCCAACACTTCATAAGATATTCAAATCCTTGCTCACATGGCCTAATGATCTTCTCCTCCTTATATAGTTTTAGGGATTTCTAAATACCATGGACCAAAAAAACTTAGGACCAAATACCTCGGACCAATTACCTTGGATCAACTACCTTGGACCAAGAAATACCTTGGACCAAAAACTTTGGTTTTCCAATATATACGTGCTTTTCCTTCTGTGAAAGTGTGTGTGTATGTATATGCTCCTTTTGTTCAGTAAACCTGCGTGTATACGCAGCTTAGACAAGGTGAACCTGCATATACCTCTCTTTCTTAATTCTTTGGAGTCTGATATGTAACTCTTTGTTGTTGACCTGCTGCACTGTGATCTTTCATCTGAGTGAGTTGCCATCAAGGACAACACCTGTATCATAATGCCAACAATATCCCCCCTTTGGACTTGATGGAAATAACAACACCAAGTCACTCTCCCCATTTGAAATCAAGGGCAAAGGGTAGACCAAGATATTCTCTCCCTTTGACATACATTATGTTGAATTCTTTGATTGGGTTCCCCTTTTGTACACGCTGAGATGCACTGAAATCGTCCATGCTCCCCCTGAGCACAAGTAGAGTCTGCAAAAATATTTTTGAAAAGAATAACATGAATCTATAACTCAACTATGTGACTATGACCTTCCTATCACCAATGACTCATACATAACCATTCTCCCTACCAAGTGGGGATATATACCAAATTTGACTCATCCACCCAACCAAGTGGGGATATACCAATTGTTTATACA